>JAJIYU010014487.1:0-13190 GCA_030144865.1 Tinospora cordifolia
TAAGGGATATATTTGTCATTTAAATTAAAGCTGCAGGAGCTCGCATGCCCCTGGTCAGAGTCAAAACCGCGCACGTTTCGTGTGTGATAATTGTGAGAAAAGGACACACACGGGCGCTCCTAGCCTGCCCGTAGCAGAGCGACTTCGGTTCATCCGGTGCCGGTCACAAAATTATGCAACCGCACCATTTCTGCCGCAGCATCTGTCGACCCGACTCGCACCAAAACCTTACCGGCTTCAGTAAATGCCACGTGACACCTGTTCGTCGCTAATACACAGATTTTGACCAAGCAAATTTGACCATCCACTAAATTCCAGCTCCAATACAGCCGCTTCGTTTGAAAATTTCCAAACCTTTCCATTTTTCTGATTATATATACACACAGCTAGACTGTCACGCCTTTCACAATATTATAAACATTTGAGTAGTTAGCTAGTCGTTAGCTTAGCCGTTCAGTTTTTTTTTTTTTTTTTTTTTTTTTTTTTAAGGGTTGCAAGTTTAGGGCAAACGTAACGCGTGTTTAATATTGCTGAATGGAGCGCCACCTCAGTGGAGGATGTTGAGCACTCGGTACAAATCGAATGCTCAACGTCCTGAAATTTTTTTATTTTTTATTTTTTTTAAATGATGTGTTCGTAAGCTTATACGCTCGGTCTGCACCAAGCGTATGAGCATTGCGGATGCCACATCCTTAAAAATTATAAAAAACTTTTTAAAAATTTTTTTCCTGTTTAATTAGTAAATAGGGCAAAAAAGAAGTTAATAATTTTTTTTAGGGTCAACATATTTTTTTTACCAAATTTTTTAAACTTTAAGAGTGAAAAAATAAAAATTTTACATAATAAATATTCCATATACTAATTTAAAAAACAATTATCTATAACTAATGTTTTACATTCAATCAAAAACTTTTTAACTAGAAAACACACCTTTAGGGCCCATTTGTTATATAAAACTAGGATAAAATTGAACAATTTTTTTTCGAGTTCACCATTTTATTCTGTTACTATAAGATTATTCAATCCTACCAAAATAATAAGATTGGGTAATCCTACTAATTTTTTTAGTTTTATTTTTTCAATTTTTTATTTTAATTTCTTATATTAAACCCAATCTTGTCATATCCTATTATCTAAAAAAAAAATCTTATATTATTACGTGCAGTAAAGAGACCCTTAAAGTCTAAACTAATCCTACACCAAAAAAAAAAAGTTAATGGAATAAGAGGGGATAAAAAGTATGAAAAACTTCAGCATGCTTAGACCATTGAGATATATATATATTTTTTAACAAAATTAAGGGAAAAAAAAAACATGAAAATCGTGAGGGTTGGCAATTGCCGGCTTTAGTTTAGAAGAAAGGATTTTTTTGGTATAAAAAAACAGAATAAAAAAATGCAGGTAATTTTGTGTAAGGAAATCGAAGTTGGAATGGTTTTTCCGGCAATTTTTATGAAATGGGTGTCGTGGAGTCAATTGTTTTGTCGATTGAAACACGGTGCTATCGGCCACTCCAGAGGGTAGAGTGTGTGATTTCATTATGAGCAGACAAGAGAGCAAGTGGGTCAAGAAACCACAAAATTTCTGCCCATATTGCCCGAAAATCCATCCGGTCGGACATAACCGGGGAAAAGATTGGAGAGCATGTGCAAGAATTATGAAGATTAAAGCACAAAATTTCTGCCCATCTTTTTCCGTTGTCTACGTCTAATTTTTATGTCCTAAACCTTGTTGAGTTCGGTAGTAACTTAAAGCATGAATGACATTGAGATGAGAAGAGAAACTGGAATATGGAACTTGATAGGCATTTTTAATGATGAAAGCGAACAGGGGTATGCTGGAACGTATGGGTGATCATGATGAGTGATGAAGCAAATGTGATTGAGTTGACAAATGGAGTTTGTTTCATCATTCTGGATTTCCAAGTGAAACGAGAGGGGAAACTGCGCGTTGTCTATGATAGGATGCCTTCCTTCAAGGCAGGCATTCAAGGCATGCAAGAAGCTTTTGCCGTAGGACTTTTCTATGATACCTTCCTTCAACGATCATTCATAAGTCATAACCCAACCTGATGTTCTGTTTGCATGGTAAATCATAGAAAAGTCCTATACATCATCTTGATGTTATTACTTTGGTCCACCGTAGACAGGAAAAGAAAAAAAAAATGTAAAAAGCAAAAAGTTAGGACTCATATATATTATTGCAGAGCTATATTATACTTATGAGGTTATTAATAAGAATATTAAAGGGTCAAATGCAAAAAATAAATAAATAATTCTCACATTTTGAGGTTCTTTTCATCAATTTAATCAAATATGAACCTTCAAATTGGGTTTTTTGCATATAGATTATTCTCTCTCAACACCTAATTTATAAAAAAAAAAATTGTTGTTAATTAATTTGTAACATTATTTAAAGATTATTATATATGATTAAATAATCTGTCAGCATACAGACCAAAGTTATAACTTGATCTTTGCAGGAACTCAAGTTTTCAAGATTTTATTATTGCCTAATGATCATTTCCAACTGGTGACTAGGTAGGCCATCATCCCAGGTCAGATAACTCTTCAATGGAAAATAAAAGATATATCACAACTTAAAGACTTTATTGGAAGGACCTCTCAGTTCCAGGATTGAACTTTTCCTTGACACCGCCACTAGGAGTAAAATATGAAGAAGAGATTGGAACACGCATGAGCCATGTCATGTTCACTTCATCCTATATGTAATGGATGTGAACATGAGTCCACACACTTAATCTGCTAACTTATAAAGAACAGCCTGCCTCCACCACAAAGAAAACTATGTATTAGGGCCCTAAAGTTGCCACAACAAACATCTCATCCTCTATTTT
Organism: Tinospora cordifolia; assembly: GCA_030144865.1. NCBI lineage: Eukaryota > Viridiplantae > Streptophyta > Magnoliopsida > Ranunculales > Menispermaceae > Tinospora > Tinospora cordifolia. The sequence continues at coordinate 2,858 of JAJIYU010014487.1, forward strand.
GCCCATTGACTATCCAATGTATGGCACACACATTAGCCATGTCACATTCACTTCATCCTAAATATAATGGATTTGTGCACAAAGAAAAGTATGTAATAGGGCCCTAAAGTTGCCACAGCAAACATCTCATCCTCCATTTTGCCCAATTACTATCCAATATATGTATGGCACAATGCTGTTTGCTTTTACTGTATTAAAGATCCAAAACTATATGATCACGGGCAACACTGAAGCCAATGGTGTTTTGCCTCCTTTTTTACTTGGGGCATGTTTAGTAGCTAAGAGATTTTTTTTGTTAAAAAACTATTATTTTCTTCAAAAATTTTTCAAAAAAACGTTTTTGGGAAAAATTTCTTATAATTGTTTGATAAGACACAATAAAATTTGATAAAATTTAGTTAAAATAAACAATTTTTAAACTAGCTTGTAATTCTCACCCTAAGCTGAATTTTTTTTTTTTTGAGAAAATATATAAGTTCGAAAACACTTTTCAAGATTTTTTTTTTCACTATTTTTACTAGTCAAACATGAAAAAAAAGGAGATTTTCTCAAAAAAAATTGTAAATTTCTCAAGAAAATATACATGAGATCCTTCTTCCTTGCATTTTGCTTCAAATTCATGTTTTGATCTATTTCATTAGAGCCACAATATCCTTGGAATCCATTTCATTCAGACGACTTCATTAGAATACTGCTGAAATCAACAACACATGAATCTTAAAAGAGGAACAGCATTCGTTAATTAGCCAAAAGTTTCTTGTTCGCTATCTCTCTTTATTCGTAGACATGAGATCCACCCAACCACGGCGACAAGATATTAACAAGAAAAAGACAACTTTTATGAAGAGTGCCAAAATCCACAATTCATTATTTCATCAAACGGGCCACCGCAGCTAAGAATTGACCACTGAAACAACGTACTGGGTAGTTTAGGCCCGAAATCAGCTGGTTCGCACAGTCAAACCAGGCAACACGTAACAGATTACCACCTCAACCTACATAATCTCGTGAAAAATTAAAATGCAATTAATTTGATAAATTCATGAATTTTTATTCAGGTAAAAAACACTCTGATCTTCTATGATATAAATTCCTAATTCAGTACTCAAAATCATCTTATTTATTTATTTATTTACTTATTTTTACTTTATCCATACTTTGTTAAATTATTTTTATAGATTCTGTCATTTCACTGATTCAAATTGAAAATTTTATAGCTGGCAAGCTCCTACTTACTTGCCCTTGTATGACTTGTATGACTTGCTGCCTCTTATGTGGATCAACCTAGCTGACTATACACCATTTTTCTTTCCGCTATAACTTACGGAATCACATCACATGTTATATAATTATAAATATTGGAGTAGGGTGAGTTCCTTTAATTGAGGAGAATCCTCACCAGTGACCCAAAGCAGGACGATCTTCAATTTCCACTCCCACGGGCCCTACTTTCTTTACTGGTACCTTTAAAAATAGTTAAAGCAAACTTTATCTATTAGTGCCTCGTGTCGGCCTCTTAGTGCTATTCATATTATCTTTTTTCCATGCTTTCTGTTAATTAAATCAACCAATAATCACTGCATGTATCGAGTATCAAATTGTCACCCACAAAAATCCAGAAGAAAAATTCTCACGCTGACAAGTGTGCAAGAAATTTGTCTCTGTGTCTATAAGCCCTGGAATCGAATTGCACCGAAGCTTCTTCCTTTGCTCACAACTGAGAACTCCGATGTCAGTCTTCAACTTTTAAAGTTTCGGCTTTTTTTTGTTTTTGGTCTTTGTGAAGCCAAAACCCTAGAATTATACTCTAAGTAGAGCTCATAAATCCTCTTCAGCAGCAATTAACAATGGTAGAAAATAGCTCTGTATCATCATCGTCTTCATCTTCTTCTTCTTCTTCTTCTTCTTCGTCGCTTATGATCTCCGACGGCGTTTTGTCTTCGTTTTCCACTGCTCAACTCGAGCTCGTCTCGTTTCGTAACATGTCCTACACGAGCTTGAAGGATCTGGACCCGAAGTCGCCGGGAAGTCCGGGTTACGGCGAGATCCCGATCAAGAACCGATTGGTTAAACAGGCCGCCTGGGCCTACTTACGGCCATTGTCGCTGTCTCCGGCGAGCCAAGACCAGAGCTTTTTCAACCGACTAGGGTTGAGATGTTCCCGTGAGTGTGTTAGAATTAGGGTCGACGGGTGCTTCGTGTTCATCAATCATGGTGTTTTCCCGGCTATCGGACGGGCTGTTGGTAGAGTTCTCAGAGCTGTTTACCGGAGGAATAATATCAGGAACTGTGAAGGCACCGTCGTGGGTCGCTTGTAAAACTTCCTTCCTTTTTTTTTTTTTTTAACCATTGAAAATATTAGTTAATGATTTTGTAAATAGTGCTGATTTAGGGTTTGCTGTGGTTTTATTTTATTTTTTACAACCACTGTGGCTTCTATATTGATTTATTGTATAATTTCATATTTCTTGTAAGATTGAATACCTATCTTGAATGCCATAGATCATGAAATGGTTTTCATTGGTTTCATATTTTAAAATGTATAAAATAAATTTATTTAATAATTATACTTCATTTGTAATAAATTTATCCAATTTTTAGAAGATAAAACCTTTTTTTTATAAATTTTCTTAGATCCTTGTAATTAATACTACATTGAGCAAATTGATCCTTGAGTTTGTTATAAAAATTATTCTCTTAAATTGAAAAAAAAAAATTCATTTTTAAGACCTTATTTTATTTTTTTATTTTATAAAGCAAATATAGCCTTATATACTTTAGTGGTTAATTAAAATAATTTATGTATATTTCTATTATTTTCCAATTTCAACTTTTACTTTTATCCGAATATATGTATATATTTTTTACTAGAATTCAAATCAATCAAATCGATCGGTCATAACCAACTTAATTATAATAATATAGTGTAGTTTTTTTCATATTTGAAACTCTGCAAAATCATTTATTTATGTTGACGTGAATAGTGATTTATATTAATTTATGTCCAACAAATTTCTTGTCCGGGGGCACGTGTAAGTTGCGTGATGTCACCTAAATGTGTATTAGGTGAAGTTGACGAGCGGTGTGAAAATAAACTCGCGTTCTTGTCGTTCTGCTTCTACATACACCGCTACTCTGGTACTCGACCAGTACAGGAAATAAGAATATTCTTACCGCTCAGCGCATGCCACGTAGCACCATTTGTTTTTTTTTTTTTTTTTTTCTTTCAGTATAGTTCGTTGCTTGAAAACGCGTTTAGGGCCTTTTCTCGGTTGGAAAAACGCGTTTAGAGTTTCTTTTTGTCTTTTTCTAATTTGTAAGAAAAAGATAACCATTTGTTCTTTTAGAGGTGGCAATATCATCTGATCATGACAGAATAACGCCATTAAAAAATTAATTAATAAAATTAGTTTTAATTTTTTAATTACTTATTAATTTTTTAATTACAGCATAATGATATAAATATGATATGATATACTTAAAAAAAATTTAATGCGAAGGCCCAGTTCGCTATAATTTATTTAATGTTTTTTTAACCGATTTTAAAACTTAATACGTAGAATTTACTTAAAATTGTAAAAAAGTTATAATTTTAAAAAGCTACCAGTTGCTCAACTTCAGCTTCTAATTTTTAAAATAGAGTGATTATTATATCCAATTGAATCAGACTTTATTATTATTATTATTATTTTTAACATACATGAGAGTATATTTAATAATTTACAGTAAAAGAAGTTATCTAAAACTATAACAAACATTATTATGATTTTTAATATCACTTCTATCTAATTTATCAAATGGGGTGTGTATAATTTCATGAATTCAATTTTTTTAAAAATTAATTTTCTATTATCTAAAATTTATAAGCAAAATATTTGTCAAACAAATTGAAATATATATATATATATATATATAGAAATGTTGAGTTGATATAGAAAATCTATTGAAGATCGACGTAGAAAGAGAGAGCGGGTGGGACCGCTTCCACCTTAACCGTCGGTTCGTTGAAAAAGCCGCATTCAGAATATTCTCATTCTATGCTCCGGATTTGGTGGTCGACCAATTTTCTTTGGCTTATCCATCCAGTCCATATAAATTAAATAAAAACACAATTTTTACTTTCATCTTAGGCCTTGTTTGGCACCAGGCATTGGTCATCACTTTTTAACAGAATCTTAAACGTTTCAAAAATTAATATCTTAACAAGAATCAACAGCCAAAGCCCTTTCCAATCATCAACATGATCTTTCAAACCTCTATCATGGTTGCTTGCCAGGGACTCCTTGGTCCTACAAGAATTTTAATAGTATCATATCTCATAATGAATACAATTAAAATAAGAAGTTTGTTTAATTTTTCGAAAGTTTTTAATTTTAATATTTCTAATCGTATTAAAATTTTAATTTTAGAGTTTAGATTGTATTAACATTTTATTTAATTTATTTTAAATAAAGGTTAAGTAAATTAAATTGAAGTGTGAAATAATGAATATAACTAAAATAAGAAGTGTGTTAAATTTTTTATAAGTTTTTAATTAAAATTTTTTTAATTTTATAGTTTAGATTGTATTAAAATTTTATTCAATTTATTTTAGATTCACGTTAAGTAAATCAAATTGAAGTACAAAAGAATGGACAAGTATCAGGTTATGTATTAAAATATTACAAGTATGAATGTTTGACAAAAAGTAAGTATTTGAATGATGATTTTTTGGGTATTGTAATCTTTATATATATAATTGATTTCTCACATGAGAGTTAGACATTTATTAATTAAACTAGGTTCATTTGATTTCTTTATTTATTATTTAAATAATTATGTCATATAATAATCTAATTGAGTGATTGGTGTTGAAAAACTCAATATCATATAATGTCAGATAAAATTTTGATGGTTTTCATATTCTCGGAGAGCAAAAGAACAGGTAGAGAGGGCAAGATCTTGCACAATTAATTGAGAGTTCAATCGCAATTTAAGAGAAAAACAACTGGAGAAGAGACTTCAGGTGACTAGCTTGCCTTTGTGAGCAATGCGATCATCAGTTGTCGATGTGGGTGCCATGGCCAAGAGTGAGTTGACTGGCAGTAATTATCCTCAGCAATTCGAGCTCTTGGACTTGAACACTAGACATACTCGCCAACAAAATGGTGTGCCCAAGACAATATTGACTTAATATCAAAATGGGTCTAACCTGCTTTCTAGCTTATTCTCAAATGCCATCAAAGCCTAATGAATTGAGCTCCATGAAAATGTGCACAGGGTACAATCTGATTGCTTTCTAAGACCTGAGTTTCCTAATCATTATTTTAAGCTTCAACAAGTTGTATACAAATAAATGAAGGTAGCTCAATACCTCTTAACATGAAGTTTCGAGTTCTTGCCGTAGACATAATAAAAACTATGTTGGGAAAGCTTTTTCATTTGCATTTTTATTGTAATTTAAACAGTAATTAATTTTAAAGTGCGCGTAAACCAAAAAAATCAAACAAGCTCCATTCCATCTTGACCTAGGCTTATTGTACTGTGCTATGTAGTTAATGCCTCCTTTTTTGTTATGATTTGCAAGACTATTGATGCTGTTTTCGTTGTTTTTATCACTTTTTTTTCCAATTTATTTTTTATTTTGAAATATAAGCACCTTTGATTTTTAAGATATTTATTGACTTTTTTTTTTACTTTTTAGTTTATTTCCTCTTTTTTTAAACTTCTTTTAGGACATTTTCATAATTTGATATTATTTTCTATTTTTAAGTAATTACTTTTTTTTTCAGAATCAAAATATAGGCACTTGAGGCATTTTTAACGTATCTATGCCTTTTTAAAAAAAAATTTAAAATATAGCCCATCTTTGTTTAGATTCTTTAAAAGAAATGGCGTCCCTGTTTTTTCTTACTTTTAGAAATACTTTAGTAGTTCTTTTTTTTAAAAAAAATTGGTGCATTATATTTTTTTAATCCCTTTTCGTGACATTTCAAATTTTATATGGTAAAACTGACTTAAATGTTATAAATAATATCTTAATTAGTACAGACATTAACATATTATAAATAATTAAATATCAACAACATATTTATTTATTTGTTGTAAATATAATTTTTTTATAATAAATTTTACATTATTTCATGTGACATTCTTTTGCTATATATATATATTTAATTTTTGATAAAATATTAATCATTAATAGCTTTTTATTTTAGTTATGTGTTGTTGTAAAGGATTTTTTTCTTGATTATCTTAATTTATTAAAATTAATTTAAAAATATCTAATTTTAAAAAGTTATACCCAATATACTCATCTATCTACAGTGTAAAAACACGTAGATGTCTACGTGGACATATACGTGGATTCTGGTTGCCACGTAGGCCAGAAATGGCTGGAAAAACGTTCATCACGGAAAGACGCTTCCCCCTACTGAAAGCGTCTTTCAAAAAAATGCTTTCAGTACGTTAGGAACTGAAAACGTCTCTTAGAGAGACGCTTTCAATAGGACCTGAAAGCGTCTTTGTAAAAGACTCTTTTAGCACATGCTCTGAAAGTGTCTTTTACAAAGACGTTTTTTGCGAACCTATAAAAGCAAAGCCAAACGTGTCAAGTTGGTTTTTTTACTGCTCATTTTTTACTGCCCCTTTTTTATTGCGTGTGTGCGTTTCACTGCGTAACGGTAAGAAAAAGGCCGACTGGTTTCCAAATAATCCGGCTGTTTTGCTCCGACGAGGTGATTCTGGTGAGGATGGTCACCGTGCAGATGATCTCTATTAGTGAATGTCGTAGCTGAGACCCTGCGGATTGCGTTTCGGCTGCGTATAGGAGGAAAGGAGGAGAGTGAGTGTGTGTGTTGAGTGCAATGTGGATTTCCGATTTTTTGCTCCAACGAGCTGTCTCCAGTGTGGAACATCATCGAAAAACTCAACAGTGTGTGATTTTGGGTGCCCTAGATAGTAAAAGGATAAATAGCATGTAATACCCACAAATTTCGATGTTATAATACTCGAAATTCGAAAAGAAAATTTAAAAAAATTTAAAATTAAAATTTACTGTTATTATTCAAATATACGGTTACTGTGCACAAATACGGTCACTATTTTGTCGGCAGACAAAATTGGATTCGGCGGGTACTGTAGCTACAGTAACAAACTATTCACAACTGTATGGTTTTGTCTTTTTCTGCCAGAAAATTCTATATAAACCTCTCCCCCCCTCATTCTGAAAATTCATTCCAGCAAGAAAGAAAGAATTTCCTTGTTTACTCTCTTCTCTTCTCTTGTTCTTCAGCTGTTTTAGACAGCAAATATAGTAGTAGGAAGGGAAAAACCCCAGTTTCTGCATAGCAGTAGTGAAGATCTACTGTTGGGTGTCTCCTTTGAAGCAGTAAGAAGGTGGTTCTGATCAGAGCAGGTATAATCACTCTGCTCTAGTCTTTATTTAAGTTGGGAAGAATTGCTGTTCATTTTAGTACGTATACATAGTTACTGTTCATTTATACGAACTGTTCATACGGTATTGTTCACTGTTACTATTTGGCACTGTTCATTTATACGGTACTGTTCATACGATACTGTTCATGGACATCGATTAAATCACATTTTCGACACGTAGATTCCGAAGACTGTTGATCAAAGCCCGAGATAATACAGCAAGGATTCAAAGAAATACTACTGAGATGGAAGTGATTACTCTACTCTCTAGTATTATTTGAATTTTAATGTTGAATATGTGGTGTTTGTATTGTTTGAATATCTATAATTATGTATGTTTATTGATTTACTGATGTGTGAAAGATTTTTCTTTATTTTTAATTTATTTATGACCAAGAAAGTATGCTCTGTAGTTGCGTCTTATACGATCTTCTACATCAGAAATCAACAGTCATTGTTATCTTTATTTTATTTATGACCGAGAGAGTATGCTCTGTAGTTGCGTCTTGTACGATCTTCTACATCAGAAATCAACAGTCATTGTTTTTATCTTATGAAAATATTGATTTATGATGTCATGCTGATGTAATGTTTAATTATTGTTGAAATATTTATTTTATTATGCTATGTTCACAAAAAGAAGATTAATAAAGATTTTAACCACGTACCGGCGCGGGGACGAATGTCTTCGTGTGTGTTTCATGCAAAATTAGAACTGGTTGTCATTAATGACACCAGAAAGAACTGGTTTCAGAAATGATCCCAGAGAAGGGTTTGAGTTTCAGAATTGATCTCTTACCCAAGATCTGGAACACAGAGGTTAACCCCTTTCGGTCTAATTGACAACTGTTAATAAATGAATGTTTGAAATGCCTAATGGATGATAAGTGTTTGTATGTTCAGTGTTTAGTTTAAATAATGCTATGGATGTACTGTGTATGATTCACTGGGCTCTTGAGCTCACCCAATCATTTTTTTCAGGTAATTATTGAAGATGATGCTTCAGCAGACCAATGTAAATTAATTACAGTGCACAGGATAGTAGAAAATGATATGTATTATAGGGTTTGATTATGTCAAATGTCAGTAATATTTGTATTATCAAAAGATGTTATGGAGCCCACAAAATTATTCATAACTCTGATAATGAAGCAATGTTTTCAGATTTATTGTATTTAAATTTTATCTCTTGGATATGAACTGTTGAAACTAACAGCTAAATAAAGAAAAGAAAAAGTAATATCCCCAGTTCTCAGATAGAAAGCAGGACTGACTGCACTCAGAAGAAATGACGTCTCAAGCCACGAGACTACCACGTCACCTATGACGTATGTGATAGAGAAAGAATGGGAGCTGGGGGTGTTACATAGCAGTAGTGAATCGAAAACCCTTCCCGGCGTGGTTGTTCACTGGCAAAGGTAAGTAACATGCTTCATAGTTCCTGTTTTCGATAACCTTGTATTGGTGTGGTTTTACTATTTGAAATCTGCTGATAGCATTGTCTTGGTGAAATGTGCTTGGTTTTTTGTTGTAGTGAAATGTGGTTGGCTGCTTGTTGTAATGAAATGTGTCTGTTTTTGGTGTTGTCTGGTGTAATGTTCCTGTTCTCAATAGTCATGAATGACGAAGCAAACTCAAATGATTTTTGGAAGCATTGATTGCCAGATTGCTTTTTGAGTTCTTAGCATTCTAATTTCATTGTTGACAATATGGGTGGAAAAAAAATTTAAAACATTAGTTAATCAATCTAATCTTGAGCATTTCATTAACATTTTCCTTTTAAATATATCAAAACAAAAACAAACATACAACTGAAATGGTTTGAATGTAGTATTAGAAAAACAACATATTGATCCATATGTAAATACCTTTAAAATTTGTACTTTTTTTTCAAAAAATGAAATTGTTCAAGTGTACGTGTTAGATCTATAGGTTGCTACACAGAATGCCAGTCAGTTAGAATTTGGGTACTATATGTATATTAATTTTGTGTTCACATGACATGTGAATGAAGAGAAGGGCATTTAAGGAACATGTTGCAATTGGGGATATGCCTTCATCTATTTGTGGAAGCCCTTCACTGCAAAGAGAAGTTGATCATCTCTAACTTCTTGGTTGTTAAAGTAGTTTAGGCTAATTGAGACACAACTCTTTGAAGCTTTGTGAGATTAGGCATTGTTGACTAGCATTTATTTCAGATTTTCTATAGATATGGGCCATCTCAAATTGAAAGATACAAGAAGTTAGCCTGATTCTTCTGCACTTCAAGATGAGGTATGTTCTCATTTATTTTTTTTATGTTCATCTTTTTTATTGGGTCTAAAATTTATAAAGCCATTTCAGTTTATTTATGTGATTATGCTTTGTATACATGGTGAAACTTTTTCACAAATTTTAAAGTTTCTGTACTTTATAGTGCAATTACAATTCTTGATAATGTGTTGAATTTTTGTTAATCTAACATCCTAAAATTTGCAGCTTGATATGCTACAAGAAGAGAATGAAAATCTTCTTGACAAGGTGAGTGAAACCATTCTTTCCCTCACAGAGTGACTGGTTTGGTAGTGATTATTGTTCAATTCTTGCAAACTTATGCCAAAATATGTTTTTCAGCTTCGTCTTACAGAAGCAAGATGTGAGGAAGCAGAAGCAAGGGCAAAGGAACTTGAGAAGCAGGTTACTGCTGTTTGTTGGTTTTTTTTTTTTTTTTTTGTCTATTAACCAAGTCCCCATGTCTTATTCTTTGAGAAAAGAATATTAGACATGAACTGAATACTTGATAGCTGTACTTGAGTTCAAACATCATAACCTTCATGTGCCTTTGATTCTTTTCCAGTGATTCTTATTTATTACAGGTGTATTCCTTTCTATTTTCATTATTTTGTTCATAGGTTGCTTCTCTTGGAGATGGTGTATC
>JAJIYU010014488.1:0-13221 GCA_030144865.1 Tinospora cordifolia
GCCAATATGTGTGTACACTTTATTTTTATTTATTTCTTAAGCAAATGCTTAAATTTTATAATTAATTCCACTAAATTGAAATTTTTATTTAATTATCCTAATTTTTATTATATCTCAAATGTAAATTATTTTCTATGTGCCAACCCACCATTTGCATCCAAAATTTCTTAAAATATTTGAAATTAATTTATTCAACTTATTTTAAATTATTTGTCAAAATTTTGAGGTATTACAAAAAGTCTTATATGATGTATATTTGCTTATATGGGTATTTATATTGATAGTTGTTTTAGGTTAACAAGTACCACGAATTTGATTTTGATGAAGTTTTATTTGCTTGTAAATTTCTTTTTTGAAGGGAAAAATAAGCAAGATCAGCCATGGATCCTAATAAAAAGTTGAATCAGACACTGGAAGCTATCCTTGCCTCACAGCAACAACAACATACATTACTAGCTACTCTATTGGCACAAATGCAGGGTAACATACCAGTTCCACAAAATGTGCCAGCAGAAGGGGAGCAAAATAGTGTGAGTGCTCCAATGAGAGGTAGAACTGAACCAGTTGCTGATCCTATTTTAGTTCAAGCTGAGGTGGCAACACTTGTTGATCCTAATACTAACAAAGACAGGTATGAGAAGGTACTAGAAGCCTTCAAGCATAGCGGTCCTATTGAGTATCTAGGAGGTCTTGATCTTGAATTTGCAAAAAGGTGGATGAACAGGATGAAAACTATCTTTGAGTATATGCAAGCTTCAGATACAGAAAAGGTGATACTGGCTAGAATTAAATTAGTTGATAAAGGAAATGACCGATAGAGACGGATGGCCACTAGCGGTGTTGAGGTTAAGACATGGACTAAGTTCAAAGAGTTATTTTATGAAGAGTTTTATCCTAGGTGTGAGACAGATAAGAAAAGAAATGAATTTATGCATCTCATTTAGGGAAGTATGATAGTAAGGGAATATGAGCAAGAGTTCAATCGATTAGCTTTATTTGCTCCAGAGATGGTAGCCACTGACAAGCTTCAGATGCAACGGATTAGAGACGGGTATTGTGATCACATCCATGAGGGGTTAGCTTTAGCAGGAATACAGATGTACGGGCAAGCAACCAGACAGGCTGGGGATTTTGAGACTACCCAAGATAATGCCAGGATGAGGAGAGCAGTTCTTACTAGGATGATGGTAACTTTGCCAACCACACAAAGTGCACCAGTAGGATAGATGAGTTCATATGTAGTAGGGAGGCCATATTATCAAAAGAGAAGGCTAGCACCCAATAAGAAGCTCATATATAGTGGTTAGGGTAGCAGAATGGAGGCATCTACAACTCCAGTTGTGATAGGGCTAACACCACCACCAACATCATATATGGCAGGGAGAGGTGTATCACGTCCAAGGAGACTACAACAACAGACTAGGAGTAGACCTTATATGGTAGCAGAAGGTTCAAGGTTTCAAGTGGCATCTTTTGCTTCTAGATTAGGTAGACCACCATTTATTTGCTTTAGGTGTGGGATGCTAAGACATATAGCTTTTCAGTGCCCACAGTCTGCACCCCAGAAACCTTCTATTGTCCAAGTAGGTGGAACTATAGTAGGGATGCGTGAACAAGCTAGAACAGTAACAGAGCCTGACCCTGACTTCAGCAAATAACTTATTGAATGTATCATCGATATTTGTAATAATCCAATGTACGTTTTGATAGAAGCTGGATTGACTTTATCATTTATTGCTGGGCATATGGTAGATAAATTGCATTTGTCACCTGTTAGGACTAGCACACCTCTAATTTTGAGTACATCAGCCAGAGAAAAAATATATCCAAATATGGTGTGTGAAAATTGTGTAGTAAAATATGACAATCATGAAATGTTTGCGTGTTTTAGAGTTTTGGAATTTCTAGAATTTGATGCTATTCTAGGCATAGGTTGGTTGGTAGCTTATCATGCATGTGTTGACTGCTTTTCTAAAAGAGTAGTCATACAGATACCAGGTCAACCCTCATTTGTGTATAGAGGTATAACATCTTCACAACTGCCTACTCGAGGTCGTATGACTACTAGTGAAGAAGTAGGAATGTTGGTTGCTATGTGTTCAATGGTGGAAAAGGCAAAAGACATATAATTAGTTGATATTCCTTTAGTTTGTGAATACCCTGATGTATTTCCAGATGATTTGTTGGGGTTACCACCTAAATTGGAGATAAAATTTATTATTGAATTGATGCCTAATACTAAGGCTATTTTCATTCCCCCATATCGAATGACACCAAAAGAGTTGCAAAAACTTGAAATGCAACTAGATGAGTTGATGACTAAAGGGTTTATTAACCTAAGTATGTCACCTTGGGCGCACCTATATTGTTTGTAAGAGAAAGGATGGAAGCTTATGATTGTGTATTGATCATCGTCAGCTGAATAAGGTGACTATAAAGAATAAATATCCTTTGCCACACATTGAAGATTTGTTTGATAAGTTGAATGGTGCCAAATTCTCTTTTAAGATTGATTTGAAATCTAGGTATCATCAGTTAAGGGTTCGAGAAGAAGATGTGCCAAAGATTGCTTTCAGAACAAAATATGGTCATTATGAATTTCTTGTGATGCCTTTTGGATTAACTAATGCTCCTGCTATGTTTATGGATTTAATGCAAAGGGTATTTAAGCTATATCTTGATCAGTTCATTATTGCATTTATTGATGATATCCTCATATATTCCAAGACTCAAGAAGATCATAAACAACATCTCCATATCATATGGAAGACTTTGAGAGATCATGGATTGTACGCTAAATTTAGCAAATGTGAGTTTTGGCTGGATGAAGTGAGATTTTTGGGTCATGTAGTAAGTGTAGAGGGTATTTCAGTTCATTCTACTAAGGTTGAGGCTATTATCAATTGACCAAGACTAACTACAGTGACCGAGATTCGTAGTTTTTTGGGTCTAGCTGGCTATTATAGAAAATTTGTAAAGGGCTTTTCTAAATTAGGCGCTCCACTCACCAAGCTGACTTAGAAGAATGTACCATTTGTGTGGACCTCAACATGTGAAGATGCTTTCATGGATTTAAAGAAGAAGTTGACTACTCCTCCTGTGTTAGTACTTCCACAGCTTGGGCAAGAATTAGTAATATATACAGATGCAACACTGACAGGGTTGGGAAGTGTATTGATGCAAGAAAGTCGAGTGATTTCTTATGCATCTAGACAGCTAAAGGTACATGAGAAAAATTATCCTGTGCATGATCTAGAACTAGTAGCAATAGTTTTTGAGTTGAAATTATGGAGACATTGTCTATATGGAGAAAGGTTCACACTGTATTATGACCATGAGAGTTTGAAATATTTGTTTAATCATGAAGAACTAAATATGAACCAGCGTAGATGGCCGAAATTCCTAAAGGATTATGACTTTAAAGTATCATCTTGGGAAAGCCAATGTTGTAGCAGATGAACTGAGTAGGAAACAAGTAGACACTAGTGTGGTAGCTTTCCAGATGGCCTAAGAATGGCGACTTTTGGATAGAGTAACTATGGTGAGTATTCTTTCTATAGAACCACATGTTGATATTTGTGCTCAGATGCATATTCAGTTTACAAATTCTCATATTTAAAAGATCAAAGAGTTATAGTAGCATGATCCTGATTTGACGAAGTATGAAACTTGGGCTGACAGTGCAGACAAAGTTGACTGGCAGAAAGGTTTTGATGGTGTGTTGCGTTATCAAGGAAGGTTATGGATACCTGTTGATAGGGAGTTAAGGGAAGCATTGCTTGAAAAGGCCCATAGATCTAAGGCACATAGATCTTAGTATACTATTCATCTAGGGTCTACAAAAATGTACCATGATGTGAAGAAGATAGTTTGGTGGCATGGGATGAAGAAAGATATAGTTGAGTATAGGGCCGTAAGCGGGTCAGGTTGGGTCGGGTGACAACACCAAAAGTCACCCAACCCGACTTGGTCGGGTGGTGTTTTTTCCCACCCAACCCGACCAGACCCGTGGTCGGGTCGGTTCAGGTGAGTCGGGTTGGGCCATGCATTTTTTTAAAAGCCCAAGTTTGTTAAAAGCCCAATATTTTTTTAAACAATCCAAATGATATATATATATATATATATATATATAAACCTATTTATAATAAAAGCCAAATTTTATTAATATTTTTAAATTTAACGCATTTAAATTAATCATTTTTTATATTTATATTTAAATGACATATAAATAGATTTATATTAACAAAAAATATTATAATAAATTTAAAGATAAAAACTATTCAAATTTAAAACATTAAGTTAAAAAAATATTATTTAAAACATTATAACCTTATTTGTTGAATTCTTAAAAACCTAGAAATTTCATAATATATATAAATTTTATAGTAATATTAAAACTAAAAATAAAATATGGAACCAACAATAACAGTCGGGTCGGGTTGGGTTTGACCCGACCTCCAAATGTCAAACTCGACTCGACCCAACTAAAGGAGTGGAACCGCCTGACCCGACCCGATTTGTTGCGCACACCCGACTCGACCTAACCCGAAATGGTCGGGCTTGGTCGGGCTTGGTCGGGTCGGGTCAGGTTGGTCGGGTGGCTTACACCCCTAGTTGAGTATGTGCAAAAAATGTAGTGTGTTCCAACAAGTAAAAGTTGAGCATCAAGGACCTGGAGGTCAAATGCAACCCTTACCCATTCCAGAGTAGAAATGAGAGCATATTATTATGGATTTCACTACAGGACTGCCTAAATCTCGTGGTAGATATGATGACATATGATTCTTGTTGATCAGTTGACTACGTTTGCACATTTTCTTACGATGAACACCAGATACTCAATAGACCAACTGAGCAGGACATATATTCGAGAGATTGTAAGATTGAATGGGGTGCTTGTATCTATTATGTCGGATAGAGATCCGTGGTTTACATCAAGATTTTGGTAGGTTACGCACTCTCGACTTGGTACCCATCTCCGTCTCAGCATTGCATTTCATTCGCAGACCGATGGTTTGACTAAGATGGTGATTTAGATGTTAGAGGATCTGCTCAGATCATGTACATTAGTGTCTGGTAGGACTTGGAGTGAATATTTATCTTTGTGTGAGTTTGCTTATAATAACAGCTATCAGGCTAGTATTGATATGGCACCATATGAGGCTTTATATGGTTGACCGTGCAGATCTCCTACCTGCTGGTATGAAGTTGGGAAATCATAGTTGTTGGGGCTAGAAGTTGTTGCAGATCACACAGAAAAGATTAAGTAGATTAGGCAAAATTTGAAGAAAGCCCAAGAACGTTAAAAGAGTTATTGTGATCATCATCACAGACCTCTCGAGTTTGCAGTGGGTGACCAAGTACTGTTAAAGGTTTCCCCTCAAAAAGGTCAGATGAGATTTGGAGTGAAAGGAAAATTAGCTCCATGCTTTGTAGAACCATTTGAGATTCTGGAAAGAATTGGTCCAGTTGCTTACAGACTTGCTCCACCGCCTCAATTGGCCGGTGTTCGTAATTTGTTTCATATGTCTATGTTAAGAAAGTATTATCCATATCTAACACATATTCTAGATTTAACACAGATACAAGTTGGGGAGGATACCAATTATGAGGAAAAGCCTCTTCAGATCATGGCCAAAAGAGACCAAAAGCTACGGAGCAAAGAAATTTTCTTAGTCAGAGTCAAATGACAATTCCATGATAATGAAGAGCAAACCTGGGAGTGTGAAGATAAGATGTGGGAGCAATTTCTAAACCTTTTCACTACTTAAGTTATGTTCTTTTAATTTAAATTTCGAGGAAGAAATTCTTTAAGTTGAGGAGATTTGTAACACTCCATATTTTACTTTGACAGGTAAATTAATTTAAATAAAAATAAATGTGTATAAATACATGTATTTGTATGAATTATGCACGTATATATGTATAATTATATACATGTATTAAAAATACACATTACATGTATAAATTAATTAAATTAAATTAGTTATTGAGAAAATAATTTGTATAAAAAATAAATAAATGAAAAAAATAAGTGGATTAGGAAAATATATAAATAAAACAATAAGTGGACTAGGAAGATATATAAAAAGAAATAAGGTGTATATAATAAAGTTTCAAGAAAAAATGAAGAAATACATTATATATATATATATATATATATATAAACTTGGTGTAATTGGTTGGGGCACCAACATTAACTTATAAACCATAATCTGTATACTGTATTATGGGTTAGAAGAGAAAATAAAACTAAAATTCATGTGGATTGGTTGGGTAATTTGGCAATTGAATGTGTAATAAATAGAGAATGGCAATTGTGATTAATATATATGTGCGTGAAAGTGGGCAGTTGGGTGTTAGTGGGCACATGAAGAGGGGTGTGGATAATATATAAATGAGTTTCTTTCTCTAATTTCTTCAATTGGATTGCCTAGAACGTAATTGTGGAAGAAGCAGAGGAGTCAAATAGTGAGAAAAGAGGGAAACAGAAAGGCAGATCCGAATTTTTAGACAGATTCAACACGTAGGTAAGCTGTTTCTCTCTGTTCTTATTCTAAAATTGCTAAGTAAGCCACGTACTATGATCCTAGGGGTATGATTTTTTGCTATAGGAGGTGTTTTATAGTAGTACCCAAAATGAGGTATTTCCCTACCTTGAGTAAAACTCAGCAAAAATTATACCAGTATACTCTTGGTGATACATAGATCTCAAATATGTGGTTAGTTTTCATTTATTTGTCATGTACACACTAGAATAAATATCCAAATTTGAATAACCTTTGGATGAGCTTTTTGGTATGACTAATCTTAATAAAACTTTTATTAAAACCCATAGGAATGTAGAGAACGAAAATCTGTACCCATTGACACCAAATTCATAAATTTTGGATATCAATTGGATTTTTGGTAAATGATTGACCAATTGAGTTATTTATAAAAAATTAGAAAAAATTAGTAAAAATATATTTGGAAAGCCTATTTAATTTATTTTCTGCTATAAAAATATGGTATAAGAGTAGAAAATTAATTATAAAGGTTATTGAGAATATTTGAGTTAATCCGTATTAATTTGTGGGGTTTAATGCACGTATGTGATAAATATAAAAAATAAATACGTTAGAAATTATTCATAAAAATGAATTGAATTTGAGTTGTGGATATAAATTGTTTATGTGATAGGACAATGTGGTGGATTTGAACCTAGATTTTAGGGTGGATACCAAAAAATTGATTGGACAGTAATTTTGGTGAATAATAATTATTTTTGTTGATTTTTATGAAATAAGAATTGATGCAAATGAATATATATATTATATATGAAATGATGGATTATATATTACTGAATTTTATAGTAAATTTGGAAGTGGTTGATTATCATACGAAGAAGTGAGATATGTGCTCAACAGGATTAATTGTTAGTATTCTGTGAGTATTTCGTTATCTTGGTTATTTATGTGGTATTGTAGATATAAAAATGATTTGAATATAAACATGCTATTTTTATTGACATTTGTTGCATTTAATTTGAAATTCATGAAATTGTATTTACACGACAATGTGTTTTAGATATGTGAGAGCAAATCTAAAATGCCGTATCGTTTTGATGGACTGAGTCATGGAGAATAATGCTTCTTATGTGATAATCCATGTGAGACTAAGCCATGAGAAGTATCAACCTTTTCTATGTGATAATCCTCAAAATGATTTTGGAGTAGGTGATAATTAGAGGTACAGTCTACTATTGTCTAGGCTAGACAAGAAGTAGGACTGACTCTGCTTTTGAAAGACGTGGATGTGCATGTGTTTTATTAAATGATGCATTGAAAATAACATGATCACTATGTTGAATGCATATATGTATGGTTGGAGTGTGTATGATGAAATTTAAATGTTTTGTCTAATTTGATTTTCTACGTGATTATTGAAATGTATCTAAATGCCATAGATAAAGATTATTTATTGGGAATGTTGTCCCTCACTTATTATTTTCAACATTTCAAGAACAGATAGAAAAGAAAAGAGGCTAGCATGAGAAGAGTAGACAACTCTTCTAGTACTGTTGTGTGTGTAGGTTTGATTATCTTGTGGACTACATTTTTGGTATAATTATAATTATCACTGTATATGTAATATCATCTAGAGGGGTGTGAATTTGCTTATACTAGGTATGAGTGTGAAAGGATGTGCATTTTAAATTATGAATTGTAATTGATGATGGTATGTTGAATATTATTTGTTATAAATTGGTGGATTGAGAAAATGTTTATCAGGTGACGATTTTTATTTGGGATAAGTCAAAGTTTTAGGGGAGAATCTATCGAAATCTTTGGGTGGATATTGAGTAGTTTTGAGTGTAAGAGGCCGACATAGTATTATATATGTAGGCATAGCGTATATAATACTATGTGTTGGTCATGACGTCACTTTTATGAAGTGGGTTGCGACATGTGCTCAATTCGGCATACAAATCATGTCTGCAACACTATCAGATGTTCCTTATGCCCAATAGAGGTCCTTAAAGTACAATAAGATATCATTAATAAACACCACGACAATCTTGTCGAAGCGCCGTCTAAATACTCTGTTCATGACATCTATAAACATTGTTGGTGCATTGTTGAGCCTAAATGGCATCATAGTGAATTTGAAATATCCATATCTAGTTCTTAAATCCATTTTCAACATGTTCGCCTTGCTAGTTCATAACAGATGATATCCGGACCTTAGATCTATCTTGGAAAAAGAATATATAGCTCCTTTTAAGTAATCGAATAAATTATTGATCTAAGGTAATAGGTACCTATTCTTCACTGTGGCCTAATTCGATTTTTTTTTTCGTCAATACAAAGTGCTCCTTTTAAGTAATCGAATAAATTATTGATCTAAGGTAATAGGTACCTATTCTTCACTGTGGCCTACTTCCATTTTTTTTTTCGTCAATACAAAGTCTCATGGAGCTGTCCATCTTTTTAACAAATATCATAGGGCCCCCCCAGGATGAGTCACTTGGCTTGATGAACCCTTTCTCTTTTAACTCATCTAGCTATGCTTTCAACTAGACTAATTTAGCTGGTGCCATCTTATATGGTGGAATGGCAATGTGACTTGTTTTTAGCAACAATCATATGTTGAATTCTATTTCTTACTAGGGTGGTACCCTTGGCAACTCCTCTAGAATTAAGTCCAAGAAATCTTTATGGGAATGTCAACTACTACTTTAGAAGTGTCCAATGAGCTGTCATGTAATAGTGACCAAAAATCTACCCTCTATTTCAAGAATCCTAGTAATGCTGATAGTGTGTTTCTCAACATTTTTTGTAGATCTCTCTAGATTTCTCATCTACTCTCATAATGGTAGTTTTAGTATAACCCTATGCCTCGAGCAATCAAGTTAAGCTTGATGATAGGTTAGGTTATCCATCCCTAACATGACATTGTAGTCATGGAAACACATAACACATAATTTTGCCATGAGAATCCTATTATTAATCCTTAAGTCGCACATGTACAAGTTTGAAATACTATGCTGGCTCCTATAGGTGTGGAAACCTTAATAACCTTCTCTAAGGGAGTTGTTACTAATTGTGGTCTATCTACTAATCTGTTGGTGATAAATGATTTAATGGCACTGGATTCAAACAACACTTTAACTATGACATTAAATAACATAAACATACCTTCCATGTGGGTGCTCGCTCTACATTGTCCATCACAAATACTTGGGCTTGGGCCGAGTCCCTCTATTACCTTTAGGGCTGAGGCTATGCCAAGCGTTGCTAATGTTGGGGTTGCCCTTGGTGCGGTAGCTGCCTCTATTGTTATGCTTTCTGGTTGGTTTGACAATCTTTGGTGATGTGGTCTTATTGCTGATAGTTGAAACATAGCCCCAATCTCATGGGTTGTGCTTAGACATTAGCCTTGAACAAGTCCTACTGACCCTAGCTCCTATTTGCCTGACAATGTTGAGCCCTTCTCTACTATTGTCATATTTACTATCTTTGGCCCTACCTTTGAACCTATCCTTGTTGAGGGAACCTATGCTGCTCTATTGTTTTTTTCCTACTAGTCTTATTGTAATGCTACTCCCTATCCAATCTATGTCTTCTTCATTAAACTTTGACCAGTTCCCTGATAAAAAAGTACATCTTATTTTTGTTCTAAAATAATCACATTTACATTTAGCTCCTTCTTAATATTATTGCCACTCTTAGCTGTGTCTTGGTAAATCTTGATGTCTAAGGGAATAATGACCATCTTGATCTCTACCTTTAGTCCCTATGTAAACTTGAGTGCCTTCTTTTCCTTAACAATACCAAGATTAGGGCAGAATTGCGAAAGATATGTGAATTTGGCCTTATACGCAACAACCGTTATGTTCCTTTGCACTAGTCGAACTGAAAAATACTGAGCATAAAAATGCCTCTTAAACTCCTCCCACCCATGGTAGTGGTATCTATTGTTGGTCGTCCTGAACTTATTTCCACCAATACTTTGCCATTTCAATGAAGAAGTGGGTAGCTAGCTCCACTTGGTCCTATGATCTTGATAAGATTTTAACCCCTCTTTACCTCCCTAAACCTCTTGTACGCATCTAGGTGATCTCTTCAACTGTCAATCTTGCCCTCGAATTTGGGTGGTCTTAATTTTTGAAAGTTATACATCTTCTTCTCCATATCTCTCTCCTGCAACACCTGAACTAGTCATACAACAAAGCCTGCTACTTCAGAGGCCACGTACTTCTCCTACTGTGTGATCTAGGCCACCATCTGCCAAGCAAACTTGGCCAACGTTGTAACTCCAAGCATCTCAAACACTATCTCTGTTAGGCATAATTACTAGATTGCCCTTGTACAACAATATTAATTATAAAAATGAACTTAATAGGATTACAAAAAAATTGATTATGATTTCAACATTATTTTCTCACATCAATTAGGCCACTCGAGAGATTGGATATCACCAAGTCTACATCCCAAGTCATTTTAGATTCACTAGGTTATGCAATATATCCTCAACAAAACATTTAACAATGTGTACCACTTAATGATCAAATGAAAGCTTTTGAATTAATAAATGACGCGTTATGTAGAATATAACCCAATAAAATTTACTAAGTATCAAAAGTCTTAAGTAAAAATTGAAACTCAATAGACATGACTATCATTACACAACTAGAGACATGACTATCATTAGGGCCCACAACCTTTTGTTTTCAAAAGACTAACATTAAAGAAAAATAAAGCTTATTTGGGCCATCATGCCCGACACAACTAAGTGAAGAAAGAAATACTCCAACAACACAAACATCCACTAAATCCTCGATGTCCCCATCTCATCGGTTACCTGAAATGTTAGATAAGGGTTGATCCCAAAAAGCCCAATAGATCAAACCAAATATTTTACACATTATTTTAGTCAAACATTCATGTATATATCAAACACGTTTCAATCATTAGGTGTTTCAAATAACAGGTTGTTTAAGATTGATGTTAAGACCAAAGGGACTATCCTTGGTATTTTTCCTACTTAGTTTAGTATAGTCAGTTTGAAGTTTAATCTAGGGACACTTCCAAGGTAAGCATCAAACCCTCAAAGACACCTCTTAAAGAAGACATCAAATTATCAAGGACACCTCTAAGCCTAACCATCAGACCCTCAAGGACATCACTTAAAGAAAACAAAACTATCGAGGACACCCCCAAAGGTAAGCATTAGACTTGCAGGCAAGCTTGAGACAAAATCATGTACGTATTGATCATTCTTGGGAGTGGTGTTTTGCTAGTCTATGATCATAAGACTTAGCTTCTTATGTTAAGGGAACTACCCATAACGATCAAATATTGATGCACTGTGCTAAGCCTTGCAATCTAAGGACAATACTCACAACAATCAAATATGGAAATGGCACACCAATACATGGTTGATATCTTTTTAGTCATCTTTTAATGATTATCATACACATATTATTCATAGACATCTCATATCAACATATATTGTCATTCAAAGACATATTCCATGGAATAAACATTTCAATATGTTTTTCTAAGTCCATATTATGCTCTTTTGTCACATAATATATATATATATACACACACTTAATCAACAATTATAAGCACATGCTTCCAAGCAATTATATCACATACAATACACACTATCATGACCTTAAATTTAAAGTGTAACACTGTAAAATCTATGCATAGAACATTAAAACCAAAAAATATATATAAAAACTGAGTAATCATATCTACCTAGATAGTTTTAACCAAGTTTTGCTTTTGAGATTCAATCTTAATCAAACTCTTCTCACTCTTTTCATTGTGGCCTTTCGCCAATCTAGCCCAAAAGTGGTCACACACTTGAAAACCTTAATTTCTTAGGGTTGATCACGAGAAAAAGTTAGTGTTCTAGGACTACCATAAAAATATTATGGAAAATATTCATATATATATATATATATATATATATATATATTGTTTTACCTCATGGAGGTGGCCTTCTAAAGTGATAGAACAATTTTTGCGAATTGTTCCTTCAAAGAACCCAAAAGTATGACATAATTTACATCACCAACTCTTCACATCTCATTGGAGTCAGACATTGAAGTAGAGTTCTTTGCAGGCTAGCATAAAGGACATCCTAGGGCTTTTACTTGCTACTTAAAGTGAAGAACTTAAGAATAAGAGGATGAGAAAGTGTTGTTGAAAAGATACTAATGAGATTCCATGAGAAAATCTGGAGATTTCAAACTTTAACCATGGAGTTTCTCTAAGAGATAGTTGAGAACAAATAGGGTGGAGGAATTTATCAATGCTTGGGTTGTGGAGAGAAGGGAGAGTGATTAGGTTTGCTTCTAGAGTTTACATTCAAGTTCTTATGTTGAACGTATGGTTTTCTTTTTCTTTTTTTTTTTTTTTTTTTTTTGTCAACCATGTTGAACTTATGGTTAAGATTAAGTACATGATATCTAAGGGTCAAGATAAGAAACTCATTAATTGTTAAATATTTGTAGCATGCTTTATCATACATTGTTTAATTAATATTTAGTATTGTAACTATATTTTTAAATAATAATAATAATAATAATAATAATAATAATAATAATAATAATATTATTATTATTATTATTATTATTCTACATTATCTTATTTATAGACCATCTTATAAACTTAGAAATTCAATTGGAATCTAAAAGATTTATCATGTAGCTATCTTCTAAAA
>JAJIYU010014489.1:0-13210 GCA_030144865.1 Tinospora cordifolia
GTGTATTCCTTTCTATTTTGATGATTTGCTAATATTTTTCTCTTTCTAATTATTTAATATTGCATTTATTTGATATTTTTCTATTTTCTTAATATTTTTAATGTCAATAATAAAATAATCTATATTTTTCATTTTCATGTATTTTTATTTATTTCATATTTTATTTTCAGATAACAATTTCTGTAATTATACACTAATAGTGTTTTATTTATTTTTAATAAATACATATACACTACATTTTTATTTAATTATACAAATTCTCTATGTAAATAATTCCATAATATGTAGCATTAACATTTATTATGCTAACACACACCTTATTCATTCACATATTAGTCAATATGTGTAAATACTTTATTTTTATTTCTTAAGTAATTCCTTAAATTTCATAATTAATTCTTCTAAACCTTAATATTCATTTAATCATCAAATTAAGGTTTTATTTGTTTAATTTTTTTCTATATCTCTAATATATTTTATTTTTTATATGCCAACCCACAATTTGCACCCAAAATTTTATTAAAATCTTTGAAATTAATTTACAAAATTCTGAGGTATTACAGAAACTATCACAATTTGCAACGCCTTCATGCATGTTCAATTTCCTGAAAATAAGAGAGGAAAGGTGAGCACATAGCCCAATGGATCCTTTTCAAATAACAAATTTTCTAATTTAGACTAAAAACACATCCATAATTTATACACTTGCATACGTTAGGAGTTCCAAGCAACATTTTGTTTATAGTTGTAACTTAGACTAAAAGGGGTTTTAAGGCCCTTGATGCTCTTAACAGAATACCTCTCTTCAGAGTGAAAAAAGGCATTTCTTAGGCAATTTCATTAGACTTTTGGACTTAGGGCTTCTTACCCACCAACCAAGTATTTTGGTTTTACATCGTGTGAACAAGTCACATGAAAAGAATATCCATAGTGACCGACATGTTCACTATGATGGTACATGGTTATTTGTAATACCTTGAAAACTTTGTACTTGATTAAACGAAATTTAAGATCAATTTAGTGAAATTGGGTGCAAAATGAAACTAGGCCCATTTCGGGGCTAAATTTGGCAAGTTCCAAAACTCTCATTTAGTGTCATTAGGGGCACCCAAGACAACTTGAAATGAAGTAAGGTAACATGAACCAACTATGGGGACAACATATCAAAAAATTAGAACAATTGGTCGAGTTTAAGGTTTTTATTTGCCAAACGCCCTTCAGGGGGTCTAAATTAGAAAGAATTGTCATTTAGGGTACTTCAAGGGATCAAAATGACCCAAACAGAAATGGAATAACATGAACTAACAAAATAAATGACATATCCAAAACTTAGAACAATTGGTCGAGGTTAAGGTTTTCATTTGCCAAACGCCCTTTAGGGGGTCCAAATTAAAAAGAATTGTCATTTAGGGTATTTCAGGAGATCGAAATGAAACGGAATGACATGAACTAACAAAATAAATGATATATCCAAAACTTAGAATAATTGGCCAAGATTTAGATTTTTATTGCCTAGTGACCTCAGTGGGCCTTAAATAAGGAAAGTTTTTGAAGAAAAATCACCTAGGAACAAACTATACCTTAAAATTTGCATTAGGTTCATGTGATTCTAAAACTATAGGATATAAATCATAATTCCATTTATATAAGGAGATATTAATTTTTATTTGATTTTTGTGAACCCATGAAGTCATGGCCACCCCCACTTGATTGTGTACACCCACACCTACTTAAGCCAAAATTAGCCCAACCACGTACATGTGCGTGTGCACACATGTGAGCAACCCTATTTAGATAGTTTCTTGGAACCAAGATAACCATCTTTGATTATTATATGGTGTCTTCTCAAATTTGATATTGTACACCCATGCTTGATGTCCAAGAAATAGGAGAATGGGAAAATATTCCTTGTGTGTTTGTGTGATGATCAACAAACAAGGAAACCAAAAAGAGAAGTTTCCATGAGCACATATAGGACATCCCATTTGAATTAGAATATGATTTAAACCTCTTTTGTGTTCACACATAATCAGGAAACAAGATTATACTCATATCTTTTGAATTAGAAAGATATGGTGGTCCCACTTACCAACCATGAATACACTTGCCTTCTTCATGCAAACCACCCCCTTATGATTTTGGAAACATGCCCAAACGTGGTGAGCTACGCTAGCTGCCTTAGATGCCCCCCTTGTGCTCATGAACACCTATAAATACCCCCTCTTGCTTACATTCCTCTCATCCCAAAGCAAAGAGTTGACACTTCCCTCTTTGCTTGTTCTTGCTTTCTTCTTAGAACCCTTTCTCACTCTCTTTTCTTTTTGTGTGAGAAGTTCTTATTTCAATATTTTAGAGAGTTGTTGAAGTAGTTTTGTTGGTTATTAGAAGTTTTTGAAGTTCTGAAAGTGGTAGATAAGGAATACTTCTGCCAGATTTTACAAAGAAACTCGGATTAAGGTGGAGGGGATTTCTTGAACTTCTACTTTGCTCTTTCAAATTTCTAGCATGTTCATGCTTGTTTCAATGCTAGTTTTTAGCATTTTTTTATTTTAGTTTCAGCATGTTTAATCATATTTTAATTTTAGTCTAGCATTTTTTTATGTTTTAATCACTCATGAAAGCATGTCATGCTTAGGATCCATGTTTAGGATTTAATTTAATGTTTTAAGCATGCTATGTAATGTTTACATGCTTTCTTGGTTGTTTAAAATTCTGATATTTACATTTTGAATTTCTTTTATGATTATGTGATTCTTAAATATAAGAAATTGAAAATAAGAACCACGTATTATCATAGTGACCCATATGGGTGCTATGGGTATTCTTAACACATGCTTGGAGTGTGTGGTTGCGGGGCACAACTAAGGAATACTTGGTATGTGGCATCCAATGAAAAGCGACAAAGAAATGTCTTTCCACCTTAAAGAGGGGTATCTAAATTAATAACATTAGGGGAGTAGAACCCCTTTCAGTCTTAACGTCAACTACAACCAAAAAGTTGTTTGAATCACTCAATGCATGAAAGTGTTTAAATTTGGATGTGCTATTGATTTGAAATAGTAACTTAGTTGTTCAATGAATAATTCACTGGGTTATGTGCTCACCCCTTCCTTTTATTTTTCAGGAAATTGAAATGCATGATCAAGCTTTCTAAGGAATTAGAAAGTCTATTTTTAGGAAGTTTTGATGTAAGGACATATTGCCCAAATTTTAAATAAAGACTTCAGCTGAATTTTTGTTTTAAATTTTAGAGTTACATACTCTTTTTTTATTATATGAATTCAATAATGTATTTCTTTATTTCATTTTGAATGAACAAATAGTTTGAAGTTTTCCTATTCACTTGTATTATCTTGTTGAAAATTAAACTCAATGGAAGTGAATTTATAAGTATTTCAATAAGTGTTAGAATAAAGGAATAAAGATGCAAGTTGTGTACTTGTAAATGTAACATAAGACCCAATCAGCCTTGTGGTTGAGCTTGAACCTGTCTCTTAGGGGTTGGGGTGTTACATTATCAATCACCAACATCTCATAATTAATCTCATATTTAAGAATCATCAAATAAGAGAAATAAATTTCAGAATATAAACAATTAAATATCAAAACATGAATCATCCAAAACCATGCATCATATATTGAAATAAACCTAAACATGGTACTAGGCATGGTATGGATTAATGAATACTTAAAACATGCTCTTGTACTAAACTAAAAGCTGAAATTATGATTAAATTTTTGAAATTGAAACATGAATGATTTTTGAAAATTAAACATACAATGAACGTGACGTTAATTTAAAGAAGAAAAGAGGTGGTTTTAGAAATCACTTCCACCTTAATTCCAAGTTTGTGGAAATCTAGAAGAGTTCCTTACTCCACTGTCTAGCACTCCAAAGATAACTCAAGAACACTCAATTAAACATCAAAGCACTCAAGAATACTTCAAGATTACTTAAGAATAAAAGGGTTGCCAAGAAGAAGGCTAGAACAAGCTAAGAGGGAAGTGTCAACTCTTTACTTTGGGATGAAGAATAAGTGCACACAAGGGGGGTTTATATAGATTTTCAAAAGCTCCTAGGGGCCACTATTTTGGCAACTTGGATTAGGGTTTCCTCACATTTGATGGCTAGGTTTTTGCACATAACACATATAGAGGATGGCTAGGGTTTTTGCATAGAGGTTATGATAATCTTTTCTTCACATGGCGCCAAGATTGGAGCATTTTGGGTTTAAGAAACTTTCTAGTTTGTGAATTTCGATTTTCCCTTTGTGTGTAACGGCTCGGCTTTAGAGTGTGAGTATGGCTCATCACTTAAACGCTTCTAATTAGGGTTGCTCACATGTGTGCACACACACACACACATTCATGGACCGATTTTAGCATAATAGGGCATGGTGCACATGATCAAAGTGTGGTGTACATGAGATCATTCTTCATGGTTTCTCATAGGTGTGGTATACTTAGTCATTTGCATGGCACATGGGATCATTCTACATGATCCCAAATAAGGGAAATGTCCCATTGAGGTTGGGTAGGTTGAGAGAGCACGTGATCATGGTTTCCACCCATGTGGTGTGCACATGTTTAGGGGTGGTCTTGAATTTATAGGTCTACATGAATTTAATAAAAATTTATATCTCATTATTTACCAAGAATTAAGAACTTTAATATATATTTTTGTGTTCATAATAAAATAATGCACATTTTCAAACTATCATTTGGCTAGGGTGACCCTCATTTCAGTTACTTTCCTAATTTAGACTCCATTGAAGGGTATTAATCAAATGAAACCCAAATTTTGGCCAATTGAGCTGATTTTTGGATATGTTGTCGAGTTAATCAGTTCATGACATATTGTGTCATTTTAGGTCATTTGAGGTGAAAAGATATACTAAATGGGGTCTGGACTTGCTACATTTATCCCTGAAATGGACCTTTTTTCATTTCTCACCCAAATTCAATCAAAATGCAATTGAATTAGTTTATTTTATTTAGTACTAAAATTCATGTTATTACACAATGTGCTCCATGTGTCTATGCTGAGAAAGTATGAACCGGATCCTTCGCACATAATCCATTGGGAGGAAGTAAATATCCAAGATAATGCCACGTATAAAGAAGGGGCAATTAGAATCCTTGATCACAAGGTAGAAAACTTGAGAACTAAGGATATTCTCTTAATTAAGGTGTTGTGGAAGCATCAAGGGATGGAAGAAGCTATTTGGGAGTTGGAGAGCGAAATAAAGACCAAATACTGACATTTTTTGCTAGGAACCCTTGAATATATACAAATTATGAGTACGAAAGTTTTTAAGGAGGGTAGGTTATAATATCCCAGAATTTTGTCAAATAATTAAAAATATGTAAATTTTAATGAAATTAAATGAAATATGAATTAACTTTGAATATTTTAAAAGATTTTTGGTGTAAATTATGCAGGTAAAAATCAGAAATGAAATTAGTTGAGAAAAAAAATGACAAGTTTATATTATACAAGGATATTATATATATGTATATATAGAGTGGAAAATAAAAGAATATATGTATATACTCACTTCCAGTATTTTACAACGTTACCTTTATATATGTATATAGAAAGATATGTATGTATATAACACATAATAAGCTATTTTGGAATGTAATGCAGAGATAGAAGCTAGCAAGTAGTATTAATAAATGGCATAAATGTAATTAACCTGCCAAGGACATGGGTCGACTGAAATGGAAAATGGTTGGAATTGTAATTAGTTTGCCAATTGCATGGGTCGACTGGAATAAGAAAAATGGCAAAAGTGTAAATAGCAATTGTAAATTGTGGCACGATAGAGATAAAAAAATTTAGAACATGGCATAGGTGTAATTACACCAAACAACATGGGCATTATAGCAAGCTTATTCATGGGCAAACCTAATACACTATATATAGTAAGCTTACATTAATAGTGAATACATATATGGGTGGTCCGTGATTTATATGATTAGTGCAATATACATGCAATATACTGAAATCAAGTCCTATATGAAGGCTAACCAAGATCAAACATGGAAATTCAAAATAAGAAGAATTACAAAAAATATACATAATAAGTTTAGAAATACATTGTGATATTTCACATTTTAATATATGTATTAAAATTAGCAAGTTCTGTGCATCATTAAGAAATAGAAACACTAGCAAAATAAGTAGAAAATAGAAATGTAGAGAAATATAGAAATATATGTATAAAGATACATTTATATGGATTAGTAAAGTAAATTATGTCATCAAGAAACTATATATATATATATATATATATATATATATATATATATAGAGAGAGAGAGAGAGAGAGAGAGAGAGAGAGAGAGAGAGAGAGAAACCAAGTTATACTTATACGTTTATGTCAAAAAAAAGAAAAAAAAAAGTGGAAACGAAAGAAAAGTAGAAATAAAATAAAAGAAGGGGAAAATATGTCTATACATATATATAGAAAGAGAGAATTGCGTCGAGCTGCCAATGTTTATATATGTTTATATATATATATAAAGTGATTTGCGTATAAATAATAGCCAAAAATGGTTTGCATAGAAAGTGATTTGCCAATGGCGTCAATATATATATATATATATATAAAGTAATTTCTAGCGATACGTGATTTGTGTGATTCATGGTTTAAACATGCATTATTTGTGCGATATACGTTGTGACGATGCAATAATACAAGGTTCAAACATGCAAATTCTCAGTTTGCGCACACAGAAAAAAAAAAGAAATTCTCTCATACCAACCTGTGCAAACAAGAAAAAAAGGGGGGGGTCATAAACTCTAAATACCATACCTTGCTAATTTTATGTGTGCACAGGAAATAAAAAAGTTACCTGTAGACTTGCCACCGAAAGTTACCAATTTTCACTCCTCCAAACTCTATATAAACCCCCTCGTGTTCTCATTCCCTCCGTCCCAGAGCAAGAGTTGACATTTTTCTCTTGACTTTCTCTAGCCCTCTTCTTGGCAATCCCTTTTCACTTCTCTTGTATTCTTGAGTATTTTAAAGTGAGAAGCTTAGTTTATTCAGTATTTTTCAGTGTGTTTGGAGTGCTACACGTTTGGGAGAAGGGAACCTCTTCCAGATTCTCTACAAACTAGCAATTAAGGTGGATGAGATTTCTTGAACTTCTACTTTGCTAGTTTAGATTAATGGGATGCTCATGCTTGTTCTAATATCATTTTATCATGAACATCTAATTTTAGTCCATCATTCATGATTTAATTTTCAGATTCATGTATATGCCATGCTCATGCATCCATGAAACCATGTTATGATAGATTATGCAATGTTTAGGCCTAGTTGATATATGATGCATGTTTATGATGTTTTCATGCTTGAATGTTACATTTAAGCATGCTAAATTTTATTTATGATCCATGTGTACAAGATTAAATAAAAGATATTGAGATTAAGAACCATGTACTATCATAGTATTCCAAAGGGATGTTATAGGTGTTCTTTACATATACTGTAGGTATATGATTTGTCGTACTGTATATATAGAGCATAGCACAAAATACTTGCAAGAGTTCCTAATTCTAATGGAATGTGACAAGATGAATTGTCCTTCTACTCAAAGAAAATGTATTTTGGATAAGAACATCAAGGGATTGGACCCTTTTTCAATCTAACATACGACTGTGACTAAGAAACTGTTTGAAATGATGTATGCAAGTGTTTGGATTTGAATGTGCTATTAGTTTGAATTAATAAATTGGTTGTTTTAAGAATGATCCACTGGGATATGTGCTCACCCATCCTTTCTTATCTTTTCAGGAAATTGAACACATGATGAAGCATGCATGAAATTTAGAATGTTTAGTTTTCGAAAGTTTCTATTTTCTATCTTAATGTAAGTACTAGTAGTCCAAATTTTGAATATTTAAAATGTAAGACTTCCGCTGAATTTAAGTTTCTAATTTGGAATTATCTACTCTTTCTTTTAGTGTTTTCAATTCAAGTTATGTACTTATTTTTATTTTATTAAATCAATAAAGATTTAGAAGGTTTTTCTTTTATCTCTTGTATAATTGTCTTATTGAATATCATCAACAAATGTTTAGTTATGTACTCTTCCTTAAGGCATGTGATAAACAAAATGGAAAGTCAAGTTGTGTACTTGTCAAGTAACACCGGCCCAGCCCGACTTGTGGTTAAACCAAATTGAACGTCTCGGGAGCTAGGGTGTTACAAAAGTGGTATCAGAATTACTCTATGTGTGATGGAGGTGTGAATCTTGAAGATAAGATTGCTCCCAATGGGGGGTGGATTGTAATATAACACATCGATCTGACTCTAGAGTGATGCTTGGGCTAAATGGGCATTCGGGAGTGCCTCATTATGCCGATGCATTTTGGGAGGCTTAGGTTTGAGTCTTGCCAAGAATAAAACCCTGCACCCATTAGTGGTGGCTAAGGTGCGAACAATATTGTCACGGTGGGCCCAGGTTGTTACATCAGACGCGACAACTCTCGTAGCATGTCTCTTGGATCCAACCATTTATCTACAACCAAAGATCCATTCAGTAATCAAAATTTATCGAAGAAATACTATGTACATACTTAGAGCATTTATTTTCGTTGTACTAGCATAACTCTAGATTCATGTCTCAAAGTTTTTGTTTGTCCAGTGGCCTATTGGTTTATGCTTCTAAGTCCTCAATGGATTGTTTATTTCTGGGTATAGGATTTGGTCTCAAAATTAAAAAAGCATACATGTATTAAAAAAAAAATCTTTCCATACATAAAACATGTAAGCAACAATCTCATATATCATCACAACAACACGTAGCATAGTGAGATTCCAAGCTTCCACCTATACCTCCGAGTTCGAGTGTCCCATACTACTCTTACACATCGACATAAATTTCCACTTTAAGGT
Source organism: Tinospora cordifolia (assembly GCA_030144865.1). NCBI lineage: Eukaryota > Viridiplantae > Streptophyta > Magnoliopsida > Ranunculales > Menispermaceae > Tinospora > Tinospora cordifolia. Next base: position 8,913 of record JAJIYU010014489.1, read on the forward strand.
CTCACTGAGCCCAAACAATTTTGCAAGTGTCTCAATGTCGAAGGCTTCCCAAGCCCACTATACTTGACCGTCCCATACCAATCAAGCACAGGGAAACAAGTTCGTCCAAAGCCACCGATCACTCACCATACATGGTCCGTCATTCTCTAAGTCATGGATTCCTCTATATCCCCGAATTCCTATGCGTCCCATACCATATAGAAACCAAGAATACGGGATCTTCCAGATCTTGTGTCCTGACCAAACAAGCATTTGGTTTCACACGTTATTAGTCTCTAGCTTATACCTTAAAAGATTTTATTCATGATAAACTGTGCAACCTTGACAACACCCAAGCTATACATAAGGTGTTTCCCTAGACCTAAGTATGCAATGTCTTTACTGCTCAGCTCCTTTATGGGACCTGTAGTTCATAGTCTATACTTAAGACTCTAGTCCAGTGACTTATTAACTAAGCCACTGACTGATGAACTAACTAAGCTATTAGCTGAGCTATATGTGAGCATCTCACTAGATTGGCACCACCTTTGGCCTCAGTCTGGACTTTTTTTGGCGAGTTACTGACTAAGCTCTTCTCAGCGAGCTACTGACTGAGCTCTTCCCAGAGAGTAACTCACTGAGCTTTGATACCACCTTTGTAACACGCCGACCCCCAAACAGTGTAGCACACATCGCTGACTGGGTGTTTTCGTCTCTCGCCTCGAGACGAGATTAATTTCTATTGCAATTGCTCTTGCTTATCATATTTAGAGACTGAGACATTATTTTTGTGTTGTTCTTTCCTTTCTCATACTATCCCAATACAACATTAGAGTACAGAAACATAAATAATAAACCTTATGTAGAATTAAACATGGGGATGACATGTTAACTAAAATTAATCATATGAAGATTAATCTCATAAAAGCTTAAATAAAATACTCTAACCATGTGGCCTGAATTTAAAATGAATCAATAACCGAATATTGGGCCCCATGGCCAAAGTCAATGATTAACACTATTTCTAGTCAACCTCAATGGTGAGGTGTATTATGACTACAAAAATGCAGCTCCTCACTTGTCATCACAAGTGTCTTCAAAGGTTACTTGAAAATAAATTAGTGCGGGTGAGCTCAAGAGCTTAGTGGATCTTACACAAAAACATCTCGAGTATTATAGTAATCAAAATACAAACATGCAATCACTTGTAAAGTATTAAGCATTCAACGATTCAATTTTTTAGGTTAACGTTAAGACCGAAAGGTTTTCTTTGTCAACCTTCCAACTTAGGTTCGGAGTATTTAATGTAACGCCTGAAGGCCCGTTACACAGTCGGAACCCTATCTTGGGGTTGATGTCTCACTCAATCATTAAACCAGGGAGTGAAGTCTCACTCAGACTCAGTCCCATTTCAATCAGATACCTGCCTAGGGCAAGGACTACCCATGATGATGCCAGATTACTGCCACAGTATCTGCATCATCGTGCTGGTATGTGGTTAATTCTCTTTATCATCTTTGATTAATGACCACAAGCATATCAACATTTCAAATATCCAATATAAATAATCAATGGATATAAGTAGACAAGTTGTCATGCTCGTAATCACATTAATCACACTATTCAGCACATGGCATGCATAGCATAGATTCTAAATTGTATTGAACATTCGTACAAAGTATGGAATGCTATAAACCCACATAAAAGACAAACAGACATTCATAAGAATCATGCACATTCCTAGCATGCTTCTAAACAATAATTAACAATAAACACACAATCATGTTCAATATTCGAACCAAAATAATACGAAAGAGTTCAGGTAGTGACTTCCACCTTATATTTTACTCCTTGCATTCTAACTCCTGTCTCGATGGCTCAAAATCTTTATCCTTGAGAATTATAGAACATTTTTCAAAATTTATTATGTTTTAATATTCAAAATTCTAAGTCTAATGAATTTTAGTATCGTAGTTAAAATTGTGTGCACAAAAATTCTGATAAATGAATTGTTTATAGTGTTACTGCGATACTCCCAATGTCACTTGGGTAACGTGGGGTTATTCTCACATTGTGTTGTGGGCAGCACTGCGATAGCCACAAGGTATTCCAGGATTGCATTCTGAGTGTGTTTCCTTTTTCTCTCGTAACTAAAACTTCAATATACCATATGATTTAGAGATAACTATTTCAATGGTTAAGAGTGTTTTATACCTTCTCATTGATCGTTGCTCCTCCGATAGCCCTTCCGAAATACTCTTACGTTCTTTCTATGCAATATTATTCCAATAACAACGATTATTATAGAACAATGTTAAACCATTATTGGTTTCGAATTGAAAATGGTGTGTCACTACGGTTCATCGGATTTTAACATATAAACATGAATTATAGCAAACGACAAGGTGTTATACCTTACTCTTGCTAAGTGTTGCTTTTGTCCCTTCCAACAAGTGTCCTTAGTTGCTTCTTGTGCGCTATTAAGTGAGGAAAAATGTTTTATAGTTAACCAATTTCAAAGCAGTTTTAGATAACATAGATTTCAAAACAAGAATGACATGTTACCTCGTCCGTATTCATCCCAAAAGGCGTAGCGACCTGATACCACTTAACCTCATGTCATTCTTCTCCTAATGTTGTTTGTGAGAGATCGATGATAAATGCTGAAAAACTTGGCTCAAGATGTGTGAAGAGGAGAGGTGGGATGTAACACCCCAACCCTTGAGACTTTCAATTTGGTTTAACCACAAGGCGGGCTAGGGCCCAACTACAATTTCAAATACACAACTTGTTTTTCTAACTCAATTATCTCACGCCTTATTTAGTTAAAAACATTTACTAAGGCAAGTGCACAAGAGATAAAAGAAAACCTTCTAAATTGTTATTGATTTAATAAAATAAAAACAAGTACATAACTTGAATTGAAAACACTAAAAGAAAGAGTACATAACTCCAATTTAGAAACTTAAATTCAGCGAAAGTCTTACATTTTAAATATTCAAAATTTTGACTACTAGTCCTTGCATCAAGATAGAAAATAATAACTTTGTAAAACTAAGCATTCTAAATCATGTATGTGTTATCATGTGTTCAATTTCCTCAAAAGATAAGAAAGGAAGTATGAGTTGTAACACCCCAGCTCCTGCGACTTTCAGTTAGTTTGAACCTAACCACAAGGCAGGTCGAACCGGTATTACATTTTTCAAGTACACAACTTGTCTTTTTTATTCCCTTATCCCATGTCTCATTGAATATCGAGAGTACACAACCCACTTTATTTAATTTAAGAATCATATCGGCAAAACAAAGTTATTTGAGATAAAAAGAATTTTATTAAATAAAAAGAATTTTATTAAACTTTCTTTATTGATTTGATAAAAATAGAAACAAGTACATAACTTGAATTGAAAACACCAAAAGAAAAAATACATAACTCCAAATTAGAATGCAGAAGTCTTATATTCTAAATATTCAAAATTTGGACTACAAATCCTTACATCAAGACAAAAAAATATAAACTTTCTAAAACTAGGCATTCTAAATTTCAAACATGCTTCATCATGTGTTCAATTCCTAAAATGATGAAGGAGGAAAGATGTAACACCCTGACCCCTGTATTTGTCACTGTGAGTGTTTGGACTTAACCGTTGTTGAAACAGTGAACTTAACCACAAGGCGGGCCAGGTTCGGTGTTACTTTACAAGTGACTCATACCTGACTTTCTATTCCCAATATCCCATGCCTTAATATAAAAACTAAACAAGGCCACATAATAGGAGATAAAAGGAAATTCTAATCTTTATTAATTCATAAAGAGAAAAATACATAAATTTTAATTAAAAACAATTACAACGGAATTCATAACAAACTGGGCAAACATACCCTACATAGAAATTTTCAAATAAAATCAAAAGAGATGCCCCAAGTCCTTGTATATTCAATTTCCTGAAAAATGTTAAAGGAAGGGTGAGCACTAAGCTCAGTGGATCTTAAACAACCATTTTCATATTCAAATCACTAACACATCCATAATTCAAACACTTTAAAAAATTAGGCATTTCAAGCATAAAAATTGTGTAAAGTTGTAACTTAAACCAAAAGAGTTTTTCAACCCTTGATGTTCTCAACTAATTGACTCCTTAGAGTGAAATATAACATTTCTTAGTCTATTTTATTGGACTTTGGACTTATAGACTCTAACTCACCAGCCAATCACTTAGGTATTACAAACCTTATGAACTAATCATAAGAAGAGAACACCCATAGCAACCATGTGTCTACTATGATGGTACGTGGTTTGTATCACCATCTTCTCATCT
>JAJIYU010014490.1:0-13207 GCA_030144865.1 Tinospora cordifolia
CTATTGAATTTACTCTAAGGCAAGTGGTATTGAAAAATAGAAAGTCAAGTGTGTGTCGCTTGTAAAGTAACACCTGCCCGACCCGCCAATTGGTTAAGTCCACCGTCAAAATAATGGTGGTTGTCCAAAACTCAAAGAACGTGGGGGTTGGGGTGTTACATGGGGGTATTACAATCTTTAAGTGTTGTAAGCGTTTAGCTTCTGGCTTATGGTAAATTAGGATGTTATCCGCAAATATCACCACAAAACTGGTTAAGGTATTTGTAACACCCCACCTCCACCATTGAAATTGTCTCGACACGTTCGCATCATGTGCTTGCACGTTGGACATCTCTTTCCCTTTTCATGGGTCACCCAAGAGATGGGCCATGCCACATTATTTTTATTTCTTTCAGTCTCACTTCTATAAGACAAACACATAAACAAGTTTTGTAAAGCATTTGATAAAAAGATTTAAGAAATCATTTGATAAAATAAATTAATATTATTAATTGAATTGAATATTCATAAAGTAGAAAGACCCTTGAGTTTTATTACATTAAATTGAACTTTAACGTAAAATAAAAATTGGGGCTAACATGCTTGACTTAAACATTTCATGAATTTAAACTCTAACCACGCAACATTCATTCATAAATTCCCTAAAAGGTAAGAAAAGGATCTGAGAGCTTACACGCCCAATGGATCATTCTAAATATTTAATCACTATTTCAAATCAAATAAAACATGCATAGCAAATACTTCAAAAGACTATGTGATTCAAACAGTTGGTTGTTATTAGTTGATGTTAATACCAAAAGGGTTACTCCTCAATATTCTATATTTAGGGGATGAGGTTCAATCAAGACCTTCAAAACTTATCATCGATGAAGTGGGCGTTAAATCCAAACCCTTAGTTTATGCCCTAAAAATACCCCTTTGGAACACTCACGACGAAAACTCATCATCGTGTCGGTAAGTAGTTGATAATTTTCATTTAATCTTTATTAGTGATAAACAGTGGCATGATAAGTTCAAGATAATAGTAATTAGCATGTATTCATTATTCATCATGTTGGTAAGTAGTTATTAATTTTCATTTAATCTTTATTAGTGATAAATGGTGGCATGATAAGTTCAAGATAATAGTAATTAGCATGTATTCATGGAAAAAATGTCATACCATGGATCATATCATCACAGTCATACATCATTAGTATATAATCCTAAGCATGCATTTCTAAACATGGAATGTATGATCATGATATGTATATTCATAACATATTTCTAAGCTAGGCAAACAACCACGCACATAATACTTGAATCAAAATAATAAGATAATATTCAAAAATCACTTGCACCTTTTATGCTTAATCCTTTGATTCCAACTCCTTGAACCTCTGTTGAATCTCCTTCTAGTGCAAAATTTGTGCAGAACTTCGTTCCTTCACCTCCCTACTACTCTAATTGTCTAGTTCTTCCTAAGATGCCAAGAGAGAGGCAAGGAGAACAAGAAGAGACTTGTCTAGTTCGTGTTGTGATGAAGAGAATGAGTGCCCAAGCATGGTTTAGATAACTTTCTAAATCCCAATGAGCATGAATTAGCAAGTTTGGGTTGTTTCCAATGTAGATAACTTTCTAAATCCCTTCTTGACTTGCTCCCCATATCCAAACAATGACATGTATCAATTTTAGAAGTTGTTAATTCGTTTAGGCCTTTCTAGTGCAAATGGGTGAGTTTCTAATTTTTTTTTTTTTTTTTTTTTTTTTTGCATAGGAATAGTTGCACTATTGTAGTAATCAGGTGCATTACTGTGATAGTTATTTACATAGCTGTGGTAATCCTTTGCATTACCATGACAGTCTTTTGCATTAGTGTAGTAGTCATATACTTTCCATTCTGTGCAAATGAGGCATTACCTCGATAATCCATACCATTACCTTGGTAGTCTATGCCATTACCTCAATAGTCCCTACCATTACCTAGGTAGTCAGGAAAGAATTTCTATGTATTATTCAGTTAGTCATTCTGGTTTGTCAAGTCTTTCATACATCAAATTATACATCATTTCTACGACAATTTCATGGATTTTCCAAGGATTGTTTCATTCAAATAATTTTGTTTAAACTTTTATTGAATTTAAATCTTTTATAAATTCCAACAAAATCTCAAGGTGTTACAACTTACCCACCTTAAAGGGACTTTGTCCTCGAAATTTGCACTAGTTTACTCAGGTGTCATTTAGTCACATACTTCTAGTGAACGACATGTTCAAGGAATTTAACTATAATTTGCACTTACAAAATTAATTTAAGAATTGATTTCTCCTAAGTGTCTACAATACAATCCTTTACATGACCAGCTTGAAACTTGGAGTAAATTAGGGTGTCATCTACAAAACTACTATAAATTGGTTAAGGTACTTTTCTAAATACTTTGTTCCTTAAATCCATGAATGTTGTCTGTGCATTGAGTAAACCAACTAATATCATTGTGAGTTCTAGAGGTTATCTGGTTTATGTCTGACTCTAGGATTCTCAATTTGTGATGTCCAAACTTAAAATCAATCTTAGAGAATTTTGTGGCTTCTCCTAATAGGTCATCTATCCTTGTTAAGGGTGACTTATCCTTTACTATTGATCTTCTATCCTAAGGTCAGTCTCAGAGAAATGAGTGGCTCTCTTGAATAGATTCTTTCCCTTAGGTAAGTGCTGCCTATTGCTTACTATCGTATGATTCATCTTCTGATAGTTGACACATAATCTCATGGATCCATTTTCACGAATAGCACTGGAGCTCCCCATGGTGATTCACTAAGTCTAGTGAATCCTCTTTCTTGGAGCTTATCCAACTGAGTCTTTAACACATTCAACTCTACCGGTGTCATTCGGTAGGGAGGAATGGCTATGGGTAGTTTTAAAGCAAACTTCAATCTTGAAGCCTATTTCTCTATTTGGTGGTAGTCCTCATAGTTTTCTCAACATTTATTTTATTCAAATCATTTTGTCTAATTGAAATCATCCAATAATTTTGTCACAATTTTGGGACCCTACAATTTAAATTAAATCTCGTCCTAATGGTTTATTCAACATATTGCTAATGTCACTATTGAGGGCATGATCTTTGGGAACATTAGCAACAACAAACACTCTGGCTTGGTTTTATCCATGGCCTTGACTTTGGTCTTGTGGCTGCTGGTGTTGAGGAGCTTGAGCATTGGTAGGATAGAACTTCACCACATGCCCTGGTTGATTACAGTGATAACACTGCCCTTGTTGTTTTGCCTATTCCTTCCACTCCTCTTTTGATTGGTTGGGTTGGGTTTGAGTCTGAGGTGTTTTATTGCCACCATTTTGATTGGTGTTTTGTTTCTTGTTTCCACCCACTTCCTTATGGTCGTTTTGCAACCTCTTGTTTCTATTCTTCAACTTTTGCTTGAAGTTGAACTTTTACTCCAGTAACAATGTCTTCTCTATGTTGTCCCTGAACATCTTTAAGCCCATCTATATTATCACTTTTAGGACCTCGCTCTTGAGAGCCCGTGCAAATTCGTTGGGCTTCATATTTTCTTCCTTGAGTAGTTCTAGGAAAAACTTAGCTAATTTGGTAAACTCAGTCTTATATTCTACTATAGTCGTATCTTTCTAAGTCAATCTGATGAACTTAGACTACTTCTTCCTTAGAGTAGCCTCTGGGAAGAACTTCTCATAGAACACCTTTTGAAATCCTACCAACTCATCTACCTGATGTCAGTGTTCGGATCTACCTTCGACATCCCCCACCAATTCCTAGTTGGTCCCTTAAATTGATGGGTAGCCATCACAACTCTACAGTGACTCATTGCCCTTAACACATCTAGATGCTCATCAAACTCTTGGTACCAGTGCTCATACTGCTGGACATGCCATCAAACTATGACATGCAAAGTTCCTATAGTTCCCTTAGCTTGGCTCTCTATTCCTTCTCCTCCACATCTTCTTGTGCACTCTAACAAGCTAGGACCTCAAGCACGAGCACCAGTTACTCCATAATCTATTCCTGTATCTACGGCTGTAGCTCTGCCTGTGGTAGCATCTTAGGAAGTGTCCTCTTGATCTGCTCTGTAACCTTCCTAGTGATTTTTGTCAACATTCTGGAGTTAGCACGACCCCAATTTGAGCCTCAACTCCACCAAATCATGCCCCTTGTCCTCATACTTCAGTCTCATCAGACATGGTTGCGAATCTCTTAGATCCAGCCATTTTCTACAAGTTGGAAATTCTTTTAGTATTTGTTTTCTCATATTTTCATTTCATTTATGCTATAATGAATCTAGATTCATGTTTCTAAGTACTTGACTTGTTCAGTGACCTATAAGTTTATTCTTCTAGGTTTTGTTTGAGGGTTTCAAGGCCCTCAAATGACATTGGGAACATGATTTGGTTTCAAAATCAAAATGATTGTGATATTTATATTTTCATGAATTTAAACACGTAACACCCCGACCCTTGAGACTTTTAATTGGACTTAACCACAAGGCAACCCAAGCCATGTTACATTTACAAGTACATAACTTGCATCACATTTTATTTCAATTATCCCAAGTCTCATTAATTCATGATGAGCACACAACCCAAACAATTTAACTTTAATTTAATAAGACTATTACAAAGGAGATAAAAGAAATCTTTAACCTTTATTCATTCAATAAAATAATAAAGAAGTACATACTTGAATTTCAAAAAAAAAAAAAAAGAGTACATAACTCTAATTAAAAACTGAATTCAGCGGATGTCTTAATTTAAATAATCCAAAATTTGGGCAACATTCCCTTACGTATAAATTTTCAAATTTAAAACCCTTTGTAATTTTCAGTAGTTTTCATGATTCAATTTCCTAAAAAATATGAGAGGAAGGGGTAAGCATATAAGCCAGTGGATCATTCCATAATCAACTAAATTACTAATTCAAATCAAAACCACATCCAAATTCAAACACTTATAAAAAATTTAGCGATTTAAACAACATCTTTGGTTATTGTTGACATTAAGACTAAAAGGGGTTCTAATCCCTTGATGTTCTTATCAAAGCACTCCTCTCTTGGATGGAAAAAGCAATTCTTCTTGTTATATTCTATTGGAATAAGGATCTTATGTCCACATTCCAAGTACTTTGGGTTATACCCATCCACACATAGTGATGATCCCCATATACACTAAAATATATGTAAAGAAGAACCATAGCATCACTTAGATTACTATGACAGTACGTGGTTCATAACTTCAAGGTCTTAATCTTAATTCCCACATATTCATGAATCAAAAATTAGAATAATAACATTAAGAATAAAACATTCAAAAAGCATGAAAACAATACATAGCATGCTTCATAATTCAAATCAAACCTAAGCTTGAAAATTAGACATGGCATGGTATCATGAATACTTGAAACATGCATACATGATAATCAAAATTTAAATCATGATCAACCATGTCGAAAACTGAAAATAAACATGCTAAACTGAAAATAAAAGATGCATGAACATGCTAGAAACACAAACTAGAAAAGTAGAAGTGTAGGAAACCCCATCTACCGTAGTTGCTTGTTTGTAGAAAATCTAGCAAAGGTTCTCTTCTTATATGCACTTCAAGAACAACCAGCAGCTTCAAGAATGCAAAAAAAATCTAAAATCCTAACTTCTCTCTAAAAATTGCTCAAGAACACAAGAGAGGGCAAAGGGGTTGCCAAGAAGAGGGTCAGAACAAGCAAAGAGGGAAGTGTCAACTCTTGCTTTTGGATGAAATAGAAGTTAGCACAAGGGGGTTTATATAGGTTTTGAAGAAGACAATGGGGTGTCTTGGGCAGCTAGGGCAACACAAAGATATTCCAAGATCAAGGGGACGGTTTGCATATGACGGCTTGGGTTTGGTGTTCAAGGATATGATGGTAATCTTCATGGTGGGCACCAAGATAGTGTATTTTTAGGTTTAGGAAACTTTTTTATTCTTGTTTCTTTGGTTTCTTCTTTGTGTGCAACAGCTAGAGCTCCTCTCGTGAGCACAAATTAAACTTTAGAAACTTCTAATTAGGTACCTTCACATGTGTGCACACTCGTACACACATATGGGCCAGTTTTGGGGTGTATGGACAGTGGCACACATGATCATTTGTGGGTGGTCATGCATTCATGGATCTACATGAATTTAATAAAAACTCATATCTCATTATTTACTAGGAATTAAGGGCTTTGATCTAATTTTTGTGTTTATAATAGACTAATACACATTTCCAAACCATTATTTGACTAGGGTGATTTTCATTTCAGTTACTTGTCCAATTGAGCTGATTTTTGGATATGTTGTCTAATTGATCAGTTCATGTCATCTCATAAAATTTCAAGTCATTTTGAGTAAATCACTAAATGAGGATTTTGGACCTGCTATATTTGCCGCTGAAATGGACCCGATTTCATCTTTCACCCAAATTTCATCAAAGTTATATTAAAATTTTTATTTCATTAAGTACAAGATTTTCATGGTATTAAAAAACAAGTAAGGCATGCATTCAATTAATCATTTAATCGTGCAATCATACAATTTCTCGCTAGCATAGCAAGATTTGAAGCTTCCACCTATGCCTCTGAATTCAAGCATCCTATACCAACCTTGCCCATCAACATAGGCTTCCACCCAGAGATCTCACTAAACCCAACCAATTTTCCAAATTTCTCAACAATTAAGGTATCTTAAGCCTCACTGTACTTAACCGTCCATATTAGCCAAGCAATAGGGAGATAAGTTTTTCCAAAGTTATCAATCATTCACCAAACATGGCTTATCATTCTTCGAGTCTAGGATTCCTCCACACCCCCTAATTCTTATGCGTCTCATATCACATAGAAACTAGAGATACAACATCTTCTCGATCTTGTGTCCTAACCAATCAAGTATTCTATTTTTACACATTTTTAGTCTCTAACCTATGTCCTAAAAGTTTTCATTTACGATCTGTTGTGCCATCCTTGGCAACACCTAAGTCTCTACCTAAGGTCTCCTTCTTGGACCTCCTACAACCTTTATCCAGTTTTCAGTACCACCTTTGGTACCTTTGTACTCTAGTACGTTCCTTGCCTTAAATACCACCTCGTAGTTTTCTCATAGAAAATAAGTGTATTTTTTAACTACGACTACTGATATGAGTTGATGGGACAACCTCCAATTTAGTGGCAAGACCAAAGTTTGCTTAGCAACTGACCTTCTAGAATGGGATAACCCATTTCCCTTTTAATGTCTAGCATTACTCCAGACAAGGCTTACCAACTATCAGCTCAACTTGTAATCTTTGTGTTTTAATAAAACATTTGAAAACATATATCATTTTCGAAAAATAGACTTTCAAAACAATTTTTAATTTCAAAACAGGAGGTAGGGCATTCTAGGTTAACTCAAAGTAAAGGTTATACCTGATGAGTTAACTTTTTCTAATTCTATCCAAAGCACCTATAGCCTAGCCTCTAATACCACCTTTGTAATACCCCACCTCCACTGCCCAATTTTTCCTGAGACGATCGCATCACGTGTTTGCTTGTTGGACATCTCTTTCTCTTTTTGTGGGTCGCCTAGGAGGCAGGCGATGTTACATTATTTCTATTTATTTAGTTCTCAATTCTATAACACTAACACTTAAATTTCATAAAGCACATGTAAAATCATTTGATAAAATAAATCAATATTATTAATTGAATTCAATATTCATGAAATAAGGACCCTTGAACTTTGTTACATTAAATTGAACTTTAACATAGAATAGAAACTAAGGCTTAGATGCCAGATTTAAACATTTCATGAATTTTAACTCTAACTACGCAACATTCATTCAGAAATTCCCTAAAAAGTTAGAAAAAGAAGGGTGAGCTTACGCACCTAGTGGATCCTTCTAAATATTTAACTCATTATTTCAAATCAAATAGAACATACATAACAAACATTTCAAAATATTATGTGATTCACATAATTGTTTGTTTTCAGCTGATGTTAAGACCGTTATGCCTCAGTATTTCATATTTAGGGAATGAGGTCAAATCCAGACCTTCAAACTTATAATCCCCATGAAGTGAGGTTAAATCTGAACCTTCATTCACACCTTGAAAATACCCATTTGGAGCACTCACGATGAAAATTCATCATCGTGCCAGTACGTGGTTGATAATTTTCGTTTAATCTTTCATTAGTGATAAACAGTGGCATGCTAAATTCAAGATAACAATAATTAGCATGTATTAATGAACAGCATGTCATAGCATGGATCATATCATCACAATTATGCATTATTAGCATATAACCTAAGCATGCATTTCTAAGCATGGCATGCATAATCATGGAATATTTTAAGCTAGGCAAACTACCATGCACATAATACTTGAATCAAAATAGTTAGATAAAAATCAGAAATCATTTCCACATTCTACGCTTAATCCTTTTATTCCAACTCTTAAAACCTCTGTCGAATCTCCTTCTAGCATATAACTTTGTGCAGAACTTCGTTTCTCCACCTTCCTACTACTTTAATTATTGTTTAGAAATTTAAAGAATGAAAAGATGCCAAGAGAGAGGCAAGGAGAGCAAGAAGAGACTTGTCTAGTTCTTATTGGGATGAAGAGAATGAGAGCCCAAGTACGGTTTATATATAGACTCTCAATGAACATGAATTGGCAAGTTTAGGGGGTTTCCACTCTAAAGAACTTTCCAAATCTCTTCTTGACGTGCTCCCCACATCCAACTAATGGTATGTATCAATTTTAGAAGTTGTTAATTTTTTAGGGGGCTTTCTGGAGCTAATAGGTGAGTTTCTAATTTTTTTAGCGAAGGAACAGTCGCACTACCATGGTAGTCAGGTGCATTACCACATTAGTCATTTGCATTATCGCGGTAGTTTGTACACTTTCCATTTTCTGTTTTCTATATAAATGAAACACCATCTCTATACTCCATATCATTACCTAGGTAATCGGGAAGAATTTCATATATTGTTTTGTTTTTCGTTTTGATTCGTCGAGTCTTTCATACATCGAATTATATGACAATTTCATGGATTTTCCAAGGATTATTTCATTCAAATAATGTTATTTAAATTTTTGTTGAATTTAAATCTTTCATAAATTTTGACAAAATCTCAAGGTGTTATAGAATTGCCTAAACAGTCGGTTCGTCGAATCCATGAATGATGTTGGTGCATTAGTCAAACCAAAGGACATCCCCGTAAACTTGAAGTGTCCATATCAGGTCCTAAAGGCTGTCTTGTGTATATCCAACTCTCCAATCCTCAATAGATGGTATCCTAAACTAAGATCAATCTTTAAGAAATGAGTACCACTTGTCAATTGATCAAATGGGTCATTTATTCTTGGTAAGGGATACTTTTTTTTCATAGTTGCCTGATTCAGCTTTCGATAATCAACACATAATCTCATGGATCGATCTTTCTTCTTTAGGAATAGCACTGGAGCTCTCCTTGGCAATTTACTTGGTCTGATGAATCCTTTATCTTGGAGCTCGTCTAGTTAAGTCTTTAACTCAATCAACTCTACTAGTGCCATTATGTAATGAGAAATGGACACGGGTTTGGTTCCAAGGTGAACTTTGATCCTAAGTTCTACTTCTCTATTCGGTGGTATTCTTCTCATAATCTCGAACTACCTCTAAGTTCCAGATTTCCATCTATTCTTTAGTTCCCTCTTCTAAGAATTTCTTAAAATTATCTTCTCACCTAATGCAGTTAAACATTTCCATCATTGGGCTTCTAGTTAATCTCTACATATCACCTTTGAACCTAAAGGTATCTCTTAAAGGTAATGTTATTGTTATTCTCATCTTTGGACAATCTATCTATGCATCCCCAATTTTATATCGTACTCATAAAATGGAAGTACATAGAGATCGGTTGAAATCAGCTTATCTCCAAATATAAGGTTACAACTATACATTCTTTTCGAGGTAACAATTATCCCTAAAGCATTGAGATGCTTATTCATTTCTGAAAACCACATGTCAGCTGCTATATGATCCGACATTCCATTGGAGGTAATCGAACGCAACTTCTGGGAGTCAATCAGTAAGTTTGTATGTTCTTTGTCCTTAATGACAATTTAGTTTGGTACTACTGGACCATTTGGTAACGAGGTCTAATGAGCCTGAGTTTGGAGTTGTGGTTGAACTGGAGGTAGATTCTATGCATGAAGTAGTGCCCTCATTACCTGCTCGACCACTTGCTGGGTGATCTCAAAATCAAACTACATGTCATGAATTTACACAAGTAAAGCATGCATTCAATTAATCATTCAATTGTTCAATCATACAAGTTCACGCTAGCATAGGGAAATTTCAAGCTTCTATTTGTGTCTCTGGGTTCGAACGTCCCATGCCACTCTTGCCCATCGACATAGGCTTCCACCCAGGGATCTTAATATATTCAATCAATTTTGCAATTGTCTTGATGATTAAGGTCTCCCAAGCCCCACTATACTTGACCGTCCCATACTAGTCAAGCATAGAGACACAAGCTCATCCAAAGTCGTCGATCATTCACCAATCATGGCTTGTCATTCTCTGAGTCTAGGATTGTAACACCTCGCCTCCCAGGAATTCTTCACACATGGACCATACCACTCAGCCGAGAAGCAAGCCAAGATTAGTTTATTTCATTCTTACCATTTTAGTTCGAAATCTTTAGGATTCCCTAAGTAACATTAACTCATAAACATTTCCCAATAAGATAACAAGATATCTTGAGAAAATAATTCAATAATATTAATTTAATAAAAAAAGGTACAAACTCTTAATTGTTTATTACAGCAGAAATAATCTCAAGTAACAAAATTTAGGCTAACATGCCCTACAATTAAATAAAAATCTAGAAAATATTGTCTATATGATGCTCATGGAGTCTCTATTTGTCAAATCCCCAAATTTTTATAAAAAGGAAGGGTGAGCACGAAGCTTAGTAGATTATTTTAAGTATTTAAGTCATTATTTCAACAAATAAGACAAACATGTCAAACACTTATAAACATTATAGGATTCAATCAATCATTTGCTTAGTAGTTTTAGTTAAAACTCAAAGGGTTGACCTCAGAGTTCTTTTTCTACACATTCTCATAGAGAAGGAAAAGGCAATCTTTTATGCCCATTTCCAATGGATCTAAGATCATACCCATTATCTAAGTATTTGGGTCTTATCCATTTGAACTAGAGACAAACTTCATCATTCCAATCTTAATAACATCCACAACAATCCCCTGTGGGACACTACATTGGTAGGTGGTTACAATTTTTATTAATCTTTCTTTTAGTGTGAAAAAATTCATCATACATCTAAAATTGGAATTTAACATGTGAACATGGCAATCATCATAGGCTTGTTATAGCATATCATCACACATTATGCAACATGAATCATGGATGTTCTAAGCATGGTCTATTCTAGGCAAGGCATATTTAATTTAAAACAAATCATGTATGGTCAAACAAGTACACATGTAAAACCTTATTGAATCAAAATAATAAATTAAAAGTTAGAAATCACTTCCACCTCAATTGCTAATCCCTTTGTGTTTTGATCCTTCAAGTTCTTTGGTCTTTCAACCTTGAAAATCAAGATTTATTGTTTAATAACGTGTTTATAACCTTCATAAATCATAATCTAATGGTTTCATATCATGCATGGTCTCCAATATGCAGGATTATCACTCTAGGCTAGCCTAAACTCTTTTCTCACCTTCAACTACTCAAGATGTTGTCTGTGACAACTTGGAGAACAAACAAATGCCAAGAGAATGGCTAGAATGAGTAAAAAGAGTTGATTCATTCTTGCTGGGATGAGGGGAATGGTGTGCAATGCTTAGGTTTATATAAAGTGCCAATGGGAAAAGTTTGGAAGGCTTAGGATGTTCTACAGTCCATAAACCTTTCTAAAAGCCACAATTTCTTGTTCTTCACGCACATTATTTAGTAATAATTATATTTAGAAGTTGTTATTATGTTTAGAGGTTTCCCATAGCGAATTGACAACTTTTTAAACTCTGTTTTCATGCAACTTGCATGCACTACCACAGTAGTCATGCCCCTATTTCCAAAATTTGATTCTTTCCATTTTTTACCGCACTACCGCATCAATGAATTTCATTACTGTGGTAGTCTATAGAAAACTCAGATTTTGAGTTGTGTGTTGCATTCTGGTCTGTTGAACCTTTCATGCATTGCATTGTATGTCATTTCCACTAGGATTTCATGTATTTTCCAAGGATTATTTCATTCGAAAATTATATTTAATTTTATCAAATTTTTGTACAATTTTTGGGGTAATATAAGAATTCTTCCATACCCCCGAATTCTTATGAGTCCTATACCACATAGCAAACAAGGATGCAAGATCCTCCTAATCTTGTACTCTGACCAAACAAGTGTTCTATTTACATACATTTTCAATATCTTACCTATGTCCTAGAAGTTTTCATTTATAATCCATTGTGCCATCCTTGGCAACACCTAAGTCTCTACCTATGGTCTCTTTCTTTGACCTAGGGTCTTAATCACTCAGTTGAAAGGTTAATCTATCAACCAACAACCCACATCTAGTTCTAGTTACAACTTTGGTATTACCTTTGACCTCTAGTGCGTTCTTTGCCCCTAAACATATCCTCTTGGTTTTTTCATAGAAAATAAGTGTGTTCTTCCACTCTGACTACTTGTACGAGCTAGTAGGACAATCTCTAATCAGGCGGAGAGACCGCTGTTTGCTTTGCAACCAACATTTTAGAAAGGGATAACCTATCTTCCTTTCAACGCTTAGCTTTTCTTAGGACAAGGCTCACCCACTATCAGCTCAACTCGTAATCTTTGTATCAGAACAAAACATTTGAAAACATATATCTATTTTGACAAACATTCTTTGTAATTCAAAATGATTTTCAATTTCAAAATAGGATGCAGGACATTCTAAATTGAAACAAAGTAAAGGTCTTACCTAGTTAGCTACATCCTAACCTCTCAACTTGTTCTGTAAGTCAAATCGTTCTAAATTTTCTCAGCCTAGGCTTTGATATCACCTTTGTAACACCCAACGTTCCATCATTGGGCCCACCTCATGTAATACCTCATAATTTAGAATGAATAAACAAGAATTTTTGTCAATTAATTTATCCAATAGTATATGTATAAAGAATTATGGACCATTATTGAATTAATGATCCAG
>JAJIYU010014491.1:0-13235 GCA_030144865.1 Tinospora cordifolia
TGGCACAATACATCAATATTCTTAATTTCTAAATATGCATAACATGTGTATTCATGACACAATAAATAAAGCATGCATACAAAGACATAAGTTCAATCAATCATCTTCAAAGCATCATCACACATGCAAGATTCATTCAAATTAAAATAAGGAAGATTCATCACTTCCACCTTAAAACGCGTATCTTCTGTATGCCTCTGAAATCCGGCAGAGTTCTGCTACTTCAACAGCTTCTAAACACTCAAAAACTCTCAAGAACACTCAAGATCACTCAAGAACACTCAAGAACACTCAAGAATACTCAAGAACACTCAAGAATAGTTCAAGACCACTCAAGAACTAAGGAGAATGCCAAGAAGAAGGCTAGAAGCACAAGATGACAACTCAACTCTTATTGCTTGGGATGGTTTGAGTTATGAGCATTGGGGGGTTTATATAGGTTTCAAAAGTGTGTAAAATGGTAAGTTTTTTTGGTGAAAAACTTGCAAAAATTTAAATTTTCGTGCCCCCCAAGCATAGGAAAATAGTAGGTATTTTTTTTTGGAATTTTTTGGAGTTTAGAAACATTTTTTTGGATTTTTTTAAATTTTTTTCGGATTTTTAATCGAATTTTCTATTTATTTATTGGAGCAGTTAATCTGAACAATCAGATTATCCTCGATAGCAGCGATCAGACTTTGATCGTGCGGATGAAATCTGGACCGTTAGATTTTCCTCGGGCTTCGCTTGAGAATCACCGATTTATCAGATCCTCAAATATCGGCCCTCAGATTATCCTCGAGCACAGCATTCATTTCGCGATTGACGGAACGCGACTCTATGGACCATCGGATGATCATTGAGCACAGCACCGATCGCGATCATCCGAAAACGAATCAAATCATATCCGTTCGATATTCCTCAAGAACTGTACGCGGATCCGGTTCGCGATTAACGAAAATCGTCTGGACTGTTCGATCTGGTCTGATTGATTTTGCGTCGTTAGATCTTCCTAGATTGGCGCATCCGTTCGCGATCTTCCCGAGCGCTTCGTTTTGGGCCGTTGATGATCCTCGAATCTGGTGTCAATCTTGATCAGATGAGATGCATCCGACCGTTAGATCGACTTGATCGTTTCTGGGCCGTTGGATCTCATTGATTCTGTGTACCTGGGCACCGTTTTAGACATCGATCGTGACCGTGAGATCTCATATCTTACGGATGATGGGTTTCTAGCCGTTGGATAGTGTTTCTAATTACAAAAATTATTTTTTAAGGTTTCTTCTATCCGAAAATTGCTAATTGTCAACCCAATTTCACTTTCTAAGTTGTGTAAACATTGATTCTTGCTCAAATCATACTATTTTAAGGATTTACTATTATTTTTCCCTTTCTAATTTATTTAATATTGTATTTATTAGACATATTTCTATTTCTTTAATATTTAATTAATGCTATTAACTAAATAATCAATATTTTTCATTTTCATGTATTTTTATTTATTTCATATTTCATTTTCAGATAATAAATTATGTAATTATACACTAATATTCACATAATGTTTGATTTCTTTTTAATAAATATATTTTATTTAATTATATGCATTTTTTCTATGTACATATTCCCATAATATGTAGTATTCACATTTTTTGTGCTAATATACACTTTATTCATACCCATATTAACCTATATGTGTATTTATACTTTATTTTTATTTATTTATTTTACTAAACC
Source organism: Tinospora cordifolia (assembly GCA_030144865.1). Lineage (NCBI taxonomy): Eukaryota > Viridiplantae > Streptophyta > Magnoliopsida > Ranunculales > Menispermaceae > Tinospora > Tinospora cordifolia. The sequence continues at coordinate 1,714 of JAJIYU010014491.1, forward strand.
TTAATTTTTTATTTAATTATCAAATTAAGGTTTTATTTGTTTAATTTTCACTATATCTCTAATTTATATTATTTTTCATGTGCCGACCCACCATTTGCACCCAAAATTTCTTAAAATTTTTTAAATTAATTTATTCAACTTATTTTATTTGTTTTTCTCAAACTTATTTATCTTTAATTATTTGACAAAATTTTGGGGTATTACACACCACTTGAAGGACTGACTCGAAGTTGATGGTGTATGATGAGAATGAACCCTAACACAGATGTTGATGCTATGGGCTAGGAGAAATTCATGAATATCTTTTACGAAAAGTTCTTTTCGAAGGCAACCTTGAGCAAGCTACAAGAAGATTTCATTTGATTGAATCAGAGAGAGATGATTGTAGCTGAGTATGAAAGATATTTCACTGAACTAGCCAAATTCTTACAAGATCTGAATAGGCAAGAAAGAATGAAGGCCAATCGATTGGCATACAGTCTCAAGATGGAGATCCAAAAGATAGTAAAGACTCTGGGCCTAAAGACATATAAAGATGTTGTGGAAAAGGCCTTAACTCTAAAACAAGAAATCAACCTAGAACAACGACTGAGGGGAAAGAATAAAAGGCCTAAAAATAAAATAGATCATGGGCCTTAGAAGAAAAACAAGAATTCCGGAAAACAGCCACAAAAACAAGGCAGACCACGAGTGAGTTTAAAGAACAAGTAAGGAAGCAAGGGCTGTGCTATGTGTGCAGACAGAAGGGTCATCTTGCTAGAGATTACCCGACTACTTTTGCTTAGGCTCCTTAGCAACAACCAACACAGGGAGGGGTCAGAACGGTCGCCTTCAAGGGAGGAAACAGTAACAAAATGCTAATCATGGGCAAAACTAGGGTCATGGGCAGAGCTAGGCTAGAATATTCACTGTTGAAGCTAATGAATACCAGGTCTCTATAGTGGAAAGTACATTTTTGTTTGTTTAATGTTGCTGTGAGAATATTGTTTGACTTGGATGCCTCTAAGTCTTTTATCTTTGAAGAGCTAGCTGATATGTTACCACATGTGACAAAAAGGCTACACATAACTTTGAATCTGTTCACACCAATAGGGACCACTGTGACTTCAAAAGTAATGTGTAGTTTTGACCTAAGGTTCGAAGATAAACTCTTAACAGTTAATCTATGCACCGTACCTTTTTACTGCTATGAAGAACTAGCTGATATGTTACCACATGTGACAAAAATGCTACACATAACTTTGAATCCGTTCACACCAATAGGGACCACTGTGACTTCAAAAGTAATGTGTAGTTTTGACCTAAGGTTCGAAGATAAACTCTTAACAGTTAATCTATGCACCGTGCCTTTTTACTGCTATGATGTAATCTTGGGGATGCAATTGTTAGACCGATACCAAGCCCAAATAGGTTGTCCTAAAAAATGAGTAATCATAAGCCTACGTTTGGGGGAGACTTATAGAATCAACGGAGATATGCAAAGACTATTGAGGAGTCCAATCGTAGCTCTGATGAACTGCTTAAGGCAAAAAAATGTCGAGGAACTCTCTAAAGAAGAACTTGTTGAGCTAAAGAGGATACAAGACGTAGCAGTGGTTAGTGAGTATGAGGATGTGTTTTTAGACGACTTACCCGAACTACCACTGCTAGAGAATTAGAGTTCAAGATTGAACTCCGCTGGGTAACCAACCCTATTCCCATACCACCTTATAGAATGGCACCAGTAAAACTGATCAAGTTGAAGACTCAATTCGACGAGCTATGGGAAAAAGGATTCATCAGGCTGAGTGAATCATATTGGGGAGCTCCGGTATTGTTTGTAAAAAAGAAGGATGGTTGTATGAGACTTTGTGTCGATTATCTGAAGCTGAACCAAGATGCAGTGAAGAATATGTATCCTTTGCCAAAGAATAATGACCTATTTAATTAAATGAGATGAACCACTCATTTCTCAAAGATTGATCTTAGGTCAAGATATCACCAGTTGATAGTCAAGGAGTCTTACATACACAAGACTGCGTTTAGAACAAGATATGGATACTTTTAGTTCATTGTGATGCCCTTTGGTTTAACCAATGCCTCGACAGCCTTCATGGATTTGATGAACCGAGTGTTTAGACAATATCTTAACTAGTTTGTGGTGGTATTTGTAGATGACATACTAATCTACTCTAAGTCAGAGGCTAAACACTTAGAACACTTGTAGATAGTGTTGGAGATCCTCATGAGGCATCAATTATATGCCATGTTTAGCAAGTGTCAATTCTAGATGAAAACGGTCAAGTTCCCTAGTCACGTAGTATCAGCAGAAGGCATCTTTGTAGACCCTGAGAAGGTGAAAGCTGTCATGGATTGGAAGCAACCTAAGATAGTTACAGAGATTAGGAGTTTCTCAGGCCCGACTGGATATTACAGAGGGTTCATCTAAGATTTTTCTAAACTAGCAGAACCTATGACCAAGCTAACCAAGAAGGGACTTAAGTTCGAGTGGGCTGAGATGTGTGAACAATCATTCCAAGAACTGAAGAATAGATAGACTACAACCCTTGTCCTAGTCACTCCAACCTATGGTGTTACCTATACCCTTTATACTGATGCTTCGCTGAGTGGACTTGGAGCAGTGTTGATGCAAGAGAGACAAGTAGTCGCTTATGCCTCACAACAACTAAAGGTCCATAAGAAGAATTACCCTACTAACGACCTAGAATTAGGGGCTATTATATTTGCCTTAAAGATTTGGAGACACTACTTCTATGGTAAGAAATTTGATATGTTTTTAGATCATAGGAGCCTGAGGTATATCTACACTTAGAAAGAGTTGGACCTCAGGCAACATAGATGGATGGAATTTGTGAAAGACTATGATTTTCAATTACACTACCATCCGGGGAAGGCTAATGTGGTGGTCGATGCCTTGAGTAGATAGTTCATCAAACATGCTGAAGAAAAAGACTAGATGTATTACTTGATCAAAGACTTTAAGTTGGGGATAACACTAATGATAAGCAAGACTACTTCTACAACATATCTTGCCATCCAGATCTACAACATCAGATCAGAGAGGAACACAAGCAAGTCAAGTGGCTTGTAGGTCTCATGCATGAGTGGAAACCATAATCAAAGTTGCCAAAATTGTGGCCCCCTTATGTCTTGAAAAATCTTTATAAACCCCCCTTGTGTATACTTATTCTTCATCCTAAAGTGTAACACCGTAACTTCGTAATAGTTTCACGTCGTGAGTGAACAAGAGATGAATAATAATAAATGAATTATAGTCATACACGATGTAAAAATAGATGTAGACTATGCTTAAGAATAAATAAATCATTTCATAGCTCACTCGTGCTCGCGCGAAGGTGTTAGTGATGCGAAAATGAAATATGTCATTTGATCGAAAAAAATAAAATAAATAATAATAATAATAATATGATGAGACTACATTTTACGTTTTATAGATACATATAAATAGCCGAAATAATTATTTAATCAGTAGCGATACTAATAACAACATGGTAACATATATACATTTATAATAAGATCTATACATTAAGACGATTAGCGCACACACACACACACACACATATATATATATATATATATATATGCATATGGGAAGGTGATAAAATGTGTATCGATGTAAACGTATCATAAGGTTTTATATATATATATATATATATATATATATACCCATTTACATGATTAGAAAAATGAAAATAAAATATTTAAATTGATAACCATATCTTAAGGTCTTAAAATAAATTATAATGTTTAGTTAAAAAAATGAATGAAAAAATGAAATGAATAAATAAATATATATCGAAATCCAGATTTCGGCTAAGAGCACCTCCAACCCACGCCAATCTCTCCGCCAAAGTAAGCGGAGAGCTACAGTGGCCTGCCAAGGATGGCGGGCCACTATAGCTCTCTGCCTAATTTTGGCAGAGGCCCCTTTTTTATTTTTTTTATTTTTTAAAATTTTTCTTATTTAAATTTGAAAAAGAAAACTTTTTTAAATTTTTTGTTTTTATTTTTAATATCTATTTTAAGTTCATTAAATAATATAAATTTAACTTATCATATTAAAAAACTTATATTAAATTTAACTTTATCATATATTAAAATTTTAAAAACTTTTATTAATCGATAACTAATTTTAACAATAAATGTAATATCTTCAGCAATTAAATTTATGAGGGTAATTTTAATGTTATATTTTATACCATTTTAATTATAATTAAATTTTTAAATTTTTTATAATTAGATTTATATTAATAATTTTTATGTATTAATAATAATTTTATAATGTAAATTTTATTTCATTTAAAATATAAAAATTATTTATTATTTTTTTACTTATAGACATAAAAAATCATAAAATATATAGGTAGAAATATTAATTTTAAAGAAAATAATATAAATAAATATAAAATAACATTAAAAAAGAATATTTTTAGAATATACTTTTTTTTAGAGGAAGGAATAGTATAAATATAGGGCGATGGGTTGGAGATAAATTAAAATTTAGAGGGAAGTAGGATCCAATTTGGAGGGACCATCCCTCCAAATTTGGTGGTATGGGTTGGAGTTGCCCTAAGAAAGGCAGGAGTGAATTCGGAGCAGCGACCAGAAATTTCTGGTTTTGTGAATTTAGTCGGGGAGAAGATTGATCTGGAAAGATCAAGGAAGGGATTTGGCGGTGCGTTGCAAGAATGAAGTCTCGAATTGTCTGGATAGGAGATGATGCAACGAAGAAGAAATCATGCGGGGGAGTGCTGCTGCAGTGGGACGAAGATGAAAACCGAGGAAGGAAAAACAGGGATGGGCTGTGTTGCTACTATTGTCTATGCCCTGTTGTGGAGATGAAGGAACCAGTCGTTGCAGCCATTGCTGCCATTGCAGCCGTTGCTGCCATTGCAGTCTGTGATGCTACTGCTACCGATTGTGAAGAAGGAAGGTGAAGATGAGTGGTAGTTGCAGAACCGAGAAGTGCTCCTGCTGTTGCAGCTGGTGCCCTGCTGCTGCCGTGAAATGGTGGGAAGCAAGAAGAAGAAGAACAGAGGAAGGAGAAAATAGAGGGACCGAGGCAAGCAGAGCAGCTTACTGCTGCTGCTGCTTTTGGTGTCGTCGAACAAGAAGAATAGAGGAGTAAGTGCATGTGTTGCAGCCGGACGAACAGAAAACCAGATTTCAAGCTTTGCTCAAAAATATATTTCTTTGAGTTTCAGATTGTGCGCGCAACTGAAGATGGAAGAAGCAACGATGAGGTTTTGCCTTTCGTTTTAGATTCGTGAATCATGAAACAGAGGAATGTTGTTGGGTATTATCTGGTTCAAAAATCTGGGTGGTGTTTTGGATTAACGTTCAATAAGAATAGAAAGAAGAGCACGACTGCAAGTTTTTGCTCATTTTCTGGAATTTTCAGTTCATTGTTTTCTGGATGCTTGGTTGCTAAGAACAGAGGAAAGTTGGTTCTTGGTCGGATTTTTGCGTGTTAGCAAGGATTTGACGAAGCAAATGGCTACAAATTTCTTCATTTCTGATTTTTCGGTGATCGAAAACAGGGAAGATGAGAGTTCAAATTTTTGGTTTTGAACTCTTGTTACACCGTACGTGGGGATGATTTTCTGGTTGCTGGAAAGAGAGGTAAGGAAGTTATGAAAATCTTGATCAATGTTATTACAGTACGTTTAGGCAATAGCTAAGTGATAGTATAGTCACCCAAATTAATATGAATTAGGATCCAGTATAGTATGAGTGAACTGATATGAATTGATTAAAACAAAATTTGGATAAACCTACCCATCTTGTAATGATAAAATATTAAGGTTTGAAGGACAAAACTAACACATAGATGTCTACTTATTTATTTATCTAATTTAAGTATTTAAATTAATATCATTTATTTAAGTAGTTAAGGATCAAAATTTAGGAAATTAAATGAACGAAAATTATTGAATTGACACGCAACAATAATGTTAGCAAAACTTTATTAGTAGGAAAAGATTTGAAATCTCAATTATGAACGAGACTACAGATTTAACCAATAGAAGTATTATTTTGTTCGTAATTATATTAAGTATGATATTAATAAAATTTTTATATTACAACGATTAAGTTATTTGAACTCTGATCATATGATAAAAACTTGCAAGTAAATTATTTAAGTCGCAATTTTTAACTAAGGAAATTGGAAGACTTAGAAACTATTTCAGTTAGAATATATCAAACCTTATAATTTTAGAATAACCCTGAATTAGTTAGAAGTAATGTTTGAATTTCATAATCATCTTAGAAATTATTTAAACCTAAGAGTAATTTTATCAAGTGATAAATTTCAGATTTATATGTAGATTAGCGTATCGAGGATCCCGAGGAAAAACAAGGAGCCCCAAAGATCGGCGAAATCAGGTGGACGTGACTTCCTTGCTCATTTGTATTATACGGATTTAAGATTCAAAGCATTTGGGTGAATAGTTCTAGGATTATTAGAATTTTGTGATGAAATTTATTGGACTTATTTTGCATGCTTGGATAATGTTATGATGATTTATTTAATTTGTGCCTTGTTTATTTATAGCATGCATTAATAGGAAATCATGCATTTAGATTTTATTATTTATTCATGTGAATAGCCTGCATTATTTGATTTATTATCCAGTAGATTGAGAAATTGCTTGGCATGATTGATGCTTGACTATTACACTAAATTAAGACGATAGTTTATTCAGAATCCATGTACTGGTACGATTACGAGCCTGAAGCGGATCAAGGTGGCATCTCCTATATGTCACCGCTTGAGATCGTTGAGCCACAAGACGGATCGTAGGTATTCCCACCCGAAGCTGACTGTGACAGTTTGAAGTCTTTGGGAGACGGTATGAGTCGTGATAAGTACACTCTCTTAGACTATGATGTGAGTGTCGATTGATTTTAGATGGTTATTGGAACTTTCTGAGATTGGATTGGATCACAAGAAATACCGAGAAACATCTCAACCCTCTTCTGGTCCTAGACTAAACCAAGACAGATGAATGTTTGAACGCCTAATGTTTGAAAGTGTTTGTAATGTTTTGGATTGGGTTTGTATAATGCATGTGATGTGTAGCATTGATCCACTGAGCTTTCGAGCTCACTCCCACTTTATTTTTCAGGTACACTTGGACGTAGAGTATGTTGACGTACGTCAGAAGACCCGCACTCTAAATTGGACACCTTATAGGGAGGTCGTTCGGGATAGGTGACTTGGAGGTCATATTTTATGCATTTTATTGGATTATTTTAATGTATTTACATTAGTTTAACTTTGGTTGTTTTATCTTGCAATGACTTTCCTTGTTTAACAAATTTGGTTTAAATGAATAGTTTTAAAAGTATTTTCTGTTGCATTATTTATGATCTATATGAAGGAACTCGGTGAATGTTTCAAAAAATTTTTAACTCTTCTGTTATATATGAGAAAATTTTTAGACATTGACTTGAAAACAAAAATTTTATATGAAAGTGATTTGAAGAAAAGATTTTTACAGAAGAAAAATTTAGGTAGCATCTCGATTTTCATCGGGCGACGATCGACATGGGAGAAAGCACGTGAACGGAGGTCAGATCGAAAATGGGATTTTTATAAATATGGTATCAGAGCTCAGTATTATGATGCACTGGGCTAGATTTGAGTTCACCGGATATGATTTTCACTGAAATGAAGGTTTTATTTAATTTGATTTTCACTGAGAATGAATTTTATAAGATTTGCTTTCATCGAAAAATGAATTTTCTTAAATACGATTTTGAAAAAGGGTAGCATGAGTAGAGATCTAGGTAATGGGGAAGTGATGCTAGAGTACTTGACTCGCTGATTTCAGATGTGACTTGAATACTGAAGGGTGTTTCTGATAGTTGACTTCTTCTTGAGAAGGGTAACCTTAACGATTAGTGGCCTTTCTTGGAAAAGTACCCCTGATGGTATATCTTTACAGTGACCCTCATATGGTTGGTGCCTTCTTTGGAAAGAGCGCCCTGATGGGTTGGCCTTATAGAGTTGTTCTTGAGGGTTGGTGCTAGTCTTAGAAGGTGCACTGTCCCTGATGGTTTGATCCTAACTTCAGGAAGATGTCCTTGAAGGTTGATCCCTACTCAAGAACAAGTCTAATTCGGGAACTTTGGCATCACAAGAAATACAATGGAGTTGAACACCACGACCATAGGTCTAGGCAGAGACCGGGTGTTGTCCCGGGAGCACAGTGGATCATAAATAAATTAAAAGACTTTAGGACATAGGTTAGAGACTGATAACGTATTTGAACGCACACTTGTTTGGTCAGGACCCGAATTTGGGAGGAGCCTGTATCTCTGGTCTCTATGTAGGATGGGGTACATAGGGATTTGGGGGTACGAAGGAATCTTGGATTCAGAGAATGACGAACCATGTTTGGTGAGTGATCGATTTCTTTGGCTGAACTTGTATGCACTATATTGTACTGGGATGGGGCGGTACAATATGGTGGGGCTTATGTCAGCCTTAGAGTAAGTCTGCGGATGCACATGTTGCATTGTGCCTGATCAACACAATGAGACGTGGCAACTACGGATATCAAGACACTTGCGCCATTGCTTGGGTGTAATGCAACTTTGGGTGGAAGTCTATGTGGAAGGGCGAGTGTGGGATGGGGCACACGGACCTGGAAGCACAGATGGAAGCTTTGGGATTGCATTATGCTAGCGTGTATTGTTTGCATGGTTGTTGGATGACTAGTTGGTATATATGTAGTTTGATTATTTAAGTATTATAACCCAAATTCCTATACCCACTAACAGATGAAATGCTGCCGACTTAGAAGTATAAACCCCTAGACAACTGAGACAAATCGAGAACCTAGAGACTATGCACCTAGAGTCACCCTAGCACGAGAAATGCGAAAAGGGCATGGGTGTATAGGAAGTAGTGGTCAATAGGATAAGTGCGGTTCCAGAAGAAAACATAAAACATAAATGTATACCTATGAAATAAACGTTGTCTTTCAACTTAGCATGAATGGAGCATGGAACACTAAGTTAAATTCTTGACTTGTTGTTCATGTCAAAAGGCGAGAGCACGTCGAGGGAGGCAATGACCCGAGAAACTTTAGTAATCTCGGAATTGACAATAGAATTTTTTTTCAGAAAATGAGATTGGAGACTACTCCAAGACTTGTGGAACAAGTAGTGTAGACTCTACAGTCATTGGCATTACCACAGTTGTCGGTGCCTACTTATACATAAATACAGTCACCAGTGCAACTAGAGCCTCAGATGCGGCTACAACTTCAAACTTATCAGATAAATAAGCCTACAGGTAAGGTGCCATAGAGTAGATCGGTAAGTTATAATAAGGAATAGTGGGAATTGTTGAATGAATTCCAGAAAGTGAAACCTAGGTACCTTTTAAGGCGTGACTGATCCCTTTTCAATAGAAAGGTGGCTCATCGAAATGAATCACCATTTGAAGGCTATGAAAACAACTAGACTTAGAAGGATGACGTTAGCGGCATACCAATTGGTGGGACCGGCATATTATTGGTGGAAGACAAGTGAGAATAACTTAGAACAGGAACAAATAGAAAAGTCAAGCATAAGAGGGCACCGTCAGAGCAGATTACTAAAGGCTTGAAGAGAAGCAACATCGGTAATAGAGCAACAATCTAAATAGAATAGGCCAAGACAAATGAGAGGTGAGGAAAAGGATGCAAACCAAGGAAATTAGATTGTGTTAGTTGCCTATTGATAAATTAGAACAAGGAAATAAAGGGTGCGATCATACCAGCACTAATGCACCAAATCCCATCAGAACTCTACAATTAAGCGTGCTGGAGAGAGAGTAGAAATAAGCAAGACCAGAGGGGTGATAGTAGAAAAATATAGCTGAAATCTCAGAGAGAGTAGATTAGAGATCACTCTTGGTATTGGGTGCAGATGGCGAAAATCATGTAGCTAACAGTAACACCACAGGTGTGACTAAGTAAGTGCAACCAACAAAATAGAGCACTAGACATTGTACATTCTCCATTCATTATGACATACGTAGTCTTGTTCAAAATCTTATCGAATGTGGAGAGCAGAAGGAAATTTTTGCAAATTAACCATATGTATATTCGAAGTAAATCGTCCGGCTAGAAAAACTTTTCCTTCTATCAGAGTTGAGCAGATGTTTGAACAGATACAGACCAAACTTCCTAAAATATCCTAGTTCAGCCCTTGTCTGATACCAGGTAGGAAGACATCTGCTATATATGGTTTGTGAATAAAAGAAAGTCTAATTGATGTTGGTATTGTGATTCGAGGTATTGTTCCAACAAGGGTTAATGATCAATACTTAACAAATGTTCTCCTGTAGATTAATGTCGAATGTGGTGGCTTAAAATTCTATGTCGTCAGTCGAACAATCTCCTTCTAATCCCCAAATCTCCAAGGTTCCAACTATCATTCTTGGAATGGATATTTCACATGGAACTTCTGGTCATTATGATCTACTCTCGATTATCACAATAGTAAATTCTAGATAGTGACCATTGATCTCTCAGTATAGGGCATCAGTAAGAGTACCAGAACTTTATTTTAAAAAATTACTGTGGCTCACTACGAGAATTGCCAGACGACAAAATGAATAAGGACGAAGATGCTAGAATAGCATCAGGTTTATCTTAGGTAATAGCATACACTAGGTTATGGGCAAGTTTCCAGAATTCTTTTATGGATATGTCATAGATGTCACGTATGATATCCGAGTTAGAATATTATAGCCCTTATACTAAATTACGTCAAGGGTGGTGGATTGATCGCCCTTCTTAGACTTCAATTCGGGGAGAAGACCACGTTTACAAATCTTCATACCGAAAAATAGGACATACATTATTCTAAAATAATCAATGATAGTTGAAGGTGGGATATCTCAAGTAAGACAGTGATTATTAGTACTGTTTAGTTGGGTTATGTGAAAGACCTGAAGAAATTTTAACTGCTTCGTAGAGAATGGTTACAAAGAAGAAATGAAACCACACTGGTAGCATTGCAAGACGATGAATCTAATGTGGGTGGAGAAAGACCCTAATAATATTCATGGATCGGAGGATTATGATCTGACAGAACATGGAAGGATTCTCTATGTAGGATCAGAGTAGTGTAGTGGAAGCGTGATGAATCTTAAGAAACATGGATGGATTGACAACATGAGTTAACCTGACACAAATTTCGAGGGATGTAGCTAAGCATGTATCAAAGTGCTTAACATGTCAACAAGTGAAGGCAGAACATCGGAAACCCTCTGGAATGTTACAACCACTCCCTATCCCTGAATGGAAGTGGGATAACATTGCCATGGACTTCGTCAGCGGTTTGCCTAGAAATCAAAAAGGAGAAGACACTGTTTGGGTAATTGTAGATCGTCTCACTAAGGTGGCTCATTTCTTGCCTATTAGATCTACAGACCAAGTCAGTAAGCTGGGAGAAATCTATGTGAAAGAAATTGTCAGACTTCATGGTGTACCCAAGAC
>JAJIYU010014492.1:0-13198 GCA_030144865.1 Tinospora cordifolia
GAAGAGTCTTAAAGCACGCCAATGTGAAAAATAGTGTATATTTGAAGCTCTATCATGCAGAGGCAAAAAAAGGGCTTAAGAGAAAATGATAAGGGAAATGGTTGAAAAACATGTTATTTTAATGTTAAAATGTAGGGATGATAAATAGCATCACTAGCTGATTACGTTAGACGGGCTTATACCAAATAGTAATAGAGCCCATCCCAAACAGAAAAAAAAAAAAAAAATTATGAATATGGTAGTGTGGGTTGAAACTTAGGCTATTTCAAGAATAATATATTTCCTAAAATGGACTTATTAAATTAATAAATAAACTCAAAGTCATTCTTGGCACCTAAGTTGTCAAGTTAAAGAGAAATGTAATATTATTAAATCTAAGAATTATTCTTAATGTAATATCACAAAATTTTATTTGATAATTAGATAAAATAAAATAATTTGAATAATATAAACTTTGAAAAAATCATGAAAATAATATTGTGGAAGATGTACAATTTAATGTATGAAAAGGTAGGTACACCAGAACATTACACATAAATCGTACAAAGCCATCTCATTGGTTATCACGGTAATGAATTTCACTATTGCGGTAATGCATTAATTGCCTAGAAGAACCAATGAAAACATTGTGTTCTGGTTACCGCAGTAATGCATTCTACTACTGCGATAATACGTAAAACCTGCAGAAAAACGATTATGTAAACTTTTCAAATGTGTGGGCTATTACTAAAACCATCACATACTAATACTTTGCGCCCAAGAAGCAAGTAAAATAGAAGGAAAAGAGTTTAAGAAAGAATCCTACCAAGGAAACAACATAAAATATTCCAAAACCCATCCAAATTAAGCTCTATATAAACCTAAGATAAGCACCCCATTCTCACCACTCTAGCAAGTGCGAATCCCTTATCTTCTTTCTCTCCTAACCATTTTTTTTTGACATTCTTTCCTTCCCTAGCTGTCCCACACTGCAACCATAGTAGTAGAAAGAAGAAAAACTCTGAATATTACATTGTAGTGGTGGGTTCAAGACATAGAACTCACTTCTGGATGTTCTACAAGGTATATCGATCCCTAGTTGTTTGATCAAGTTCTGTTCATCATCCTTTATTTGTGATTAAAATCCCTGTAACAGCTTCTAAAGTATTAGTTTACTTCCATCATAAAAAAAATAAATCCTAAAAGGAGTCAAGATGTTCTTTTGGAGTAATCGGAGGCTTCAACGGATTAAAGAAGGTATAACGACTCTATCTGCTCTCAATGCATGGTTCATGGTCTAGAGTTTGAGGTATTAGGAAGCCAAAAGCATAGGAAAACAAGGGATGGAAGAAACACGCACGAAAGTCCACTTTTTGTGTTGATTACCACAGTACTGATCATTGTTATCGTAGTACTGCACTCATTTTCTTCATTATTTATGGACTTTCGCACTAATTACTGTCATACTCTACCACAACAATGTAACATCTTGTAGTCATTGCCCTTAGCTAGTTGCTATGGTAGCCTATCACGGTAATGCTTATGTCCTTTTGTAACCTCCTCTAGTTACTGGGTTAATGTGTCTATTCTCCTGGAACCCCCTCTAGTTACCTACCGTGGTAGTGCTTCTGCACTTCTTGGTTCTCACTTATGCATTTTGATTATTGCAGTATTCTTTTCTTCTACCATGGTACACATAAGCAAGAACACATTTAGACTTATCTAGGATGAATCAAACGCCATATAGGATAGAGAATCATTAGAACATGGCTTAAAAGTATCATACACACATTAATCACTAAAAATAGTGAACTTATTCTTAATCCTTAAGGTTAAAGGCTCAAGAACGTTCGGAATAAACGATATGAAGACAAGAAGGAATCAAGCTACAAGATGGAGATGATTTCTAAGTTTTAAATTATTATCTTGATTTAAATAAAGTATACTTGTATGCGTGTTAGTTTAGGAATATGCTTTGAATGTACATGTTATGCCTTGAATAGAATACGCATGCTTAGAGTTATATGATTAATGAATGATGACGACGCATGTTTTCAATGATATGTGTGATATCATGATTTATGTTATATGAATGATCAAATAACATGCTTATGATTGAGATGGAATGATGTTACCATGCTTACATATATTTTTCTTGAATTATATTTAACATGTTATTGTATGGTTTCCCATTACAGAAAGATTAATAAAGATCATAACCATGTATGGACGCAGTGATGAATTTCATCGTGAGTGTTCCAACCCAGACATGACTTGCCAGTTATTTGATTTCTTGATTTGGAACTAGGAGTTTGTATTGACCCCACTTCCTTGATTGGTGAAATAGAAGTTTGGACTGATCTCACTTCACGGATGAGAAGGGTTTGAGCGTTTGGATTGACCTTACTCCTTAGATTTGGAACACTGAGGTGGATTTCTTTTGGTCTTAATGTCAACTGATAAACAACCAACTGTTTGAATCACCTAATCTATGAAAGTGTTTGACATGTGTGCTCTATTTGATTGAAATAATAATTTAAATATTTGAGATGATCCACTGAGCTCTTTGAGCTCACCCCTTCTTTTTCAACTTTTTAAAAACCAGTCATCAGAGGCTGCGTGGCTAGTAGGAGTTTATCCTAGTTGCTATTTCAGAATTTACTTGTTTAGTTTTCTGGTTTTGTTTTAAGTTTGGCACGTTGGTCCCAGTTTTCCCTTATCAGTTTTAAAGATGATTTGTTTTAAAAGTCATTGTATACCTTGAATTATATTTCAAAGATTATTTGTTCTATTTCATTTGAAGGATTTCAAATTGTTTGAATGTGTAACTTATGTGAGTTAATATGACTCAAGAAGTTTCATGGAGTTGGGAAATAGATAGAAAAAGAGATAAAAAAGAGATAAAGTGTCGTTAATGTGCCCATTACTATTTTGTTCAAGGGCATTATGACAATGGCGCCCTCCAAAATTGGAAACTAAGGCCACATGGGGAGGCAGAGTATTACATATAATGAGACAAAGATGATGAAAACTTATTATAATACCTTGATATGAAATGAGTGACAAATATTAATAAAATAGGCATAAAATCTAACACACAAATGCACAAACACAAAAAAAAAGACTATCTTGTTTGTATAGAATGAGGTCGAAGAAAAATGTTATCTGTATAATACGTGTAACATGTTTCAAAGTATATAATTGTTAAAAGTTTCTATAGCATAACAAACTATCATATTATATAAAATTTATACTAGTTACATAATTCTGCTAATATTTTAAACACTAATTAAATTTGATAATGTATATGATTATTTGTAAGAGTTTTCTAAGATTTTTATTAATGATGGCGTTGATTATTGTACTTTAAAGATCAATTAATGATCTTTAATCCAAGTTGTTTACATGACTTTATTATTATAAACCAACTTATTTGAAAGAAGGTGATAGATAAATATACAAATAAATATCTTTCTTTAAAAAATAACATAGAACTAGTTATGATGACAATAAAATGATCAATTATCATATTTGCTTTTGACATTATATAATAAAATTGTATTTCAAGAAAAAAGTAATTTTTATAAAATATCATATTTATACTTATATGCCTTTGCACATTATTATTTCATAATTTATTGATCATTTTCATAACACTGCATTATCAAATGTCCCATTAATTAAGAAAAGAAAGGGTGATCATATTTTAGGGTACATGTTTGCCTAATAGGCTGAACACAAAGGTCACATCTGATAAGCCAAAAGATTTGGATATTCCTATCTTATCCTATATTAGTTGACTTTTCTAGATGAAGTGAGCACTCTCTTATCTTATCTCTTTGAGATTTCTAAAATCATGGAATCCAATGTTATCTTGTATAGATATTCATGCAAGATGTGTATATGGTGTGTATACATATTAATACCTTAATAAAAAAAAGTTATTAAGGTCTTTTTCAAGTAAATCATAACTCATTAAACCTTTTATGGTATCAAAGTAAAAGTAAATTCTCCACTTTTACAGTATCCAACTAAACATAAATTCTCTCTTGAGATTAATTCTACCATGACTAACACATCTCCATGCAATCCTCCACAACTTCTACTACTAATGTCCAAACCTCTTTATCAAACAATGTGCATGCCCTCACTAGTTTGATCACAATCAATGTTGTAGAACAACTACCCTTAAGTTAACTCAAACAAATTATTGTGTGTGGCACCTATAGTTCCAATTCTTGCTCATTGGCCATGATCTTCTTCGTTATATGGATGGTACACACCTATGCCCTACTCCAACTACGATAACGACTGCCTCTGGCATTATTCTTAATTCTACACATTCTTTGTGGGTTAAGTAAGTCCAGTTGTTACTTAATACCATTTTCTGCTCAATTTCACCTATGCTTGTCTCTTACGTGAGAGAATCATGCAGCTAAAAGGAATCTTGGATCACTTGTCCAAAGGTATTTGGTCTTTACAAAGTATATGTAACATGCCAAATCTTGAACTAATAAACTTGCTCTCATGAATGCCCACTTAATTGGATGATCTTACTTTGAAAATAACTCAAGGTCTTGGTAAAAAATATTTCGTACTCTATGATGTTCTTCTGCTTGAGAAACTTCAATGTCCTTTGATGAGCTTCATGAGAAGTAACATCCAAAACCTAACTAAAACAAACTTGTGCCAAAACAAGCCCTCTCCATTTGATGGCCAATAGTGGTGCAAAATTGCAATCTACTTCATGCCCAAATACCAATTTTCGCCTTTTTAACCAAAACGAGGGTCCAACCTTCACCTTTAATTGACAATCACCCCAAAAACCAAAATATGTCTTGTTCTCAATCCTTTTGACCATATACGAGTCTTTGCCAACTTTGAGTTGAACAAGGTCACGTCGCTAAGCATTCCAATACCTTCAAACACATCCCTCTGTTTGCTAATTCCAACAATTCTCACATTCATCGAACCAATCCTCAAGCTCACTTTGATGCATCACTTGCTTCATTGGCCTTTGAGTGATTCTTGGACTTTGGAGCTTCTCACCATGTTAGGAGTGGCTTGTGCAATCTTTTAGTACACTAGAACACACTGGTCAAGATCATATCATGATTGGTGATGGTGCTTTTCTCATATGTCACTCAAAAAGGCTTTTCCTTTCTTTCTTCTCATGCTGTTACATTTCAATTATCTAGTTTCTTACCATAAAAATGGTTGCATGTGCAATAGCACCAACTACGAGAAATTTATGGATCCACATATGATGTGTGAACAAGGAAAGCTGAATCTTGTAGTCAATAGCTAAATATGAATTCATATTATTTGTGTCACAATTTTGTACTTCTAACAATGTGTCTACTGACTTCTTACATGCTTCTTTTCTTGTGAAGGATCTTCAGATGAATAACTAATTTTAAGTGGTCAAGCTAAGGATGACGCAGACACATGGCCAACCTTTGTAATGCCTTTCAAACCATGACTATGATCTATGTGAATTGTGAACATTGAATGATGGATTTTTAGATCAAATTAGAGGGGTATACTAAACATGGAAGAAAACACTTAGCTGAACTTAAGCTAACAAAAAATGACACCTAAAAATGTGATTAAAAAAGGTAGTTATCTTAGTCTAAAAATATGACAAAATTACTTTATGTAGTCTTAAGGCCAAAGAATCACTCTACAAAATTTGGTAGCAACCCAACAAAATAAAAAAAAAAATTATTGTACAGAGAAAGAAAATTATAGGGGGAAGTAATAGTCAGCTATATTTGCACCAAAGTAGAGGCCAAAATGATATTTCAAAATTATGGGAAAATTCCTAAAGATACTTGAAAAGGTGAGTAAACACTCCACCAAATTCCATTCTAATTGAAGTTAGGATGTGATCTTAGGAAATTTTGTAGAATGACCCAAAATAGGGCTATATTATGCAATTAATAGCTATATTCTTATTTCAAGTTAATTTTAGAAAATCTTGGAAGTAATGGACCTAACAAAGGTTAATTGGATCATTTTTACACACTTTGACCAATCAAAGACCAATTGACCAGAGGGCTGACCAAAAGATTAACCCAAGGAATGAACTGTAAAATGCGAATGTGAATGTTAGCCAAATTGTACAAAACTTGCCTAATTTAAAAAAAATTGATGTTAAATAAGGAATTAAAGTCTCGTGAGTTATTAAATTCAAAGGAGAAGGAGCTTGTAATGTCAGTGAGTAATAATTTTAATTTATTGGCTTCTGCATATGTTTATGTTTATTGTATGTTGTGCATATTTTGGTTTTTGATGGAACATGAATCATGTGGTTTAATCAATTGATTGTTCTAAGTTTTTGAGGCATTGCTTCGACTTATGAGTAGCAGACTCCAGATTTTCGAGGACATGCCAGGATCTGAGTGGTTTTGATATGTTACTTGTAGTGTTGCTTCAGTAGCGCTTTTGGTGATAATGGGAGATAAACATAGTTTGGGAATGAAATCTTTAGATTTTTCCACCTAGCTTGTAAGGATTTTGAGTTGCAGACATTGGATCACATCTTTGTCTATGTGCCCTTGATTATGAGCTTTAGCTTACTATTTTAATGCATATTGATAATGTATTCATGCTTCATATTAATTTTAGAACATTTGTTATTATTAGTAGATTAAGGATAGTAATCACTAAGCCTTAAGGTTTTTGGGCTCATTATTTTTATATTATTTTAGGTCCTTCAGCTTAGATAAGGGCAAATGCGTGTTGGTCAATGGAACCGCTTTAGAGGCAATACATATGTTGGTCTAGTTACTTGTTGATGTACTTCTACAAATAATAATGTATAAGAAGCTTCTACTACATAAATAAAACAACCTTTTATTTTGTTGTGATACGACTTACTATTATGCTCTAATGGTTATAATTAGGGTGGATCAGGCTTAACAATAGTCGAGCAAGTAATCTCATTTTATACTCACCGGGTTGTTGTGTCAATCGGATCACCACAGGAGTTTGAACAACATTGGTATCAAAGCTAGGTTGCAATTTTGATTTAGGTTAGCAGAGTAGTAGGCCTGTAGATGAGGAATTTAGTGGTTTTAATTGCCTAATTAGGGAACTAGTTTCCTTAGATTAAGTTAGTTAACATATTTTGGAGTACTGGAGTGGGGCGAGTTATGTATCTTGGATTTATATTGAGTTAATTTATTTTGTATGAACCTATTAGGTTTGTGAAATGTAGAATGAGAAACCATTCCAGCTGCATTAGTAGAACATGTTGCTCTGCCAAGTCCTAGTGTGGTTGGCTTGGGTGAGAGAGTTGATGGTGATGCTATGAGCATACCCGTACTAGGTTGGTACTATTGGAGGTTATAGCGAGTTAGGTATTAAACATATTTGAGCCCTAAAGTTTTAGGAACATGGTAGAAGTTTCGGAGCAAGCCCTAAGTGTTGCCACTCAGTTCACTTTCATCAATTCTTCAAGCGTGAACCTGTAGAAGAAAAGAAAAAGGGAGGCAAAAAACCTGAATGAAAAGCAAGTATCAAGAGTTTGTAGGACATTTGGAAAGTAAAGTTGGGTATACGTGTGAGTAGTTGCATTTTGGTGTAAATAGTAAAACCTTAAAGGCTTGGTGTGGGAAGTGTTGATGACATTAAGGATTATGAATGTAGTGGCTTACATGGATAATAACTAGATGACAATATCATTTTGAAAGATAATGTATATATTAATCTAAATGAAAATTGTGTTATGCATACTATTTGTTGAGTTTATGGATTACATTGTAATGGTAAATGGATACCTATGATTAAATGTAGACAAAAATGGCAAGGGGTTATTTGTGTCTTCAACCATCTGAATCTACACAACCACAACTTGAGTCAAACCTTGTTTAGAGGTTGGAAGAATTAATTAGTGCTTAGGGAGAGATGTTGCAAGCCTTACATTGACATATTGACAGGTTGGTGTTGAGGTATGTTGGCTGGTGCCTATGATTGCTCCTACAGTTGAATAGGAGCCAACGATGTAGGAACTAGTAGTGAAGAAAACACCTAAATGATAGAAGAGAGTGTCTCACAACAGGCTTCTTAAGAAATTTTTAGATTTGAAACCAAAGGACTATCATGGATGTGTAAATCTAAAACAAGTAAAAAACTGGTTGCTAAGCGTTGAGAAGATTGCACAGTCCATGAAACTCGAGGAACATAATCAAGTGTTGCTCATGGCACACATGCTAGATGGTGGTTTTGGATATTGGCTACTAAGCGCCAAGTGTCTACTTGGGCTCTATCTAGAGAATTATTTTTAGAAGCCTTGTCCCTAGATATGAAAGAGACAACCTATAATTCCTCCCCTAACCTAATGAGCTTGGGTTAAAAAAAAAGCAGAATGAGAGAATGAGAGTTGTCATTCACTAAGTGTGCAAACAAGTGGGAAGAGGGTTGAGCACAAGAGGAAGAGTGTGTTGAGATTTGGAGGGCCTTCAAGTGCTGTAATGGAAACATTTTAAGCTCCCACAAATGCCTTTGAGTCTCTAGTTACACATATGTAAAGATCAAACCATGTTATGAACACTTTGTTCGTGATAGTGACGTGCTTGTCCCCTCACTTTGGGGTACTTTTGGTGTAAGTCACAAATCATATTATTTTTGAGACCTAAACAATATTAAATTATAACCTTTTCCATGATCACAACACCTTAAGAACAACAAAAATTAGTGTAGTGTAGAGCTAGAATTGGGCCTAGAAAGATTGATGGTTGCACATATGAGTTTTAAATACATAAGACAACCCTTTTTGAGTGTATTTTTGGGGCTAATATCAACTTATACCATTAGAAAATAAATAGAAACATCTTTAATATCACCTTACACTCTATTTTCAGAACACTTGTGCTTTTGAAAATTGCCCAATTTTCATGTACACACAATGGTTGAACCTTAGGGATCCAACAGTGGATTGTAAAAGCCCAAACACATCCAAATATATTATCTTAGGATCAATTCACAATAACAAATGAATACACTAAAAACCAATATGTTGTGTGTGTAGATAGAAATGCGAAGATGCTGGTTGAAAGAACATTCTAATATCTCAGTCATTGTTTTAAAGCTTTAATTTGGGCAAATGGATTACGAAGTGTACCGAGGTAGTCATTTGAAAGACCTAAATGCATACTTGCATGATTAATGCATCATTTGCTTGTATATATGATATAATGTTAATGAATGACACGAATGCCATGTGGGTATCATGTGTGTATGATAAGCGAAATTATGCATGCCATCATAGAGACCTTGGTAAGGTGACTGCATGCATCTCTAGAATTATGTATGCATAAATATATAATACATATGAATACGTTAAGTGAATACGTACAATGAGAGATTTGTATATGGTCATTGAATGTTATAAATATGAATAATGATGAATATAGAGATCATATGGATGTCTTGGGAATTATCTATGATATTCTACTATGGACCATGCACAAAGAACATAAATAAGATAACAATATACCTTCCAGGACGACCGACCTTTGGATGCTGCTGGTAGCCCATTGTGACAATGCTATTCTAGGGTAAAACCTCTCACGTGAAACTTTGGTCCATGGGTTAGGACATTTTTGAAAAACCCTACACTGTGTGGCCTTGACATGAGAGATGAAATAATTTTAAGTACCTTCCCTATGGGAACTTATTCTGGACATTAATATGGATGAATCATGGTAGACCTTTAGGTGCCATTGGGAGATGGGACAATGTGCACGACACCTTAATTGACTACATTATATTCTTGTGGTACTGCAGTAGTCTGTAAACTATCTTAAAACTCGTCTATCTTACCTAGTGTTGACTAAAAATGAAATGGATGTTTGAAATGCCAAAAGCTTGCAGTGTGTGCTTAATCTATGTTTGTATATATTTGTTTAACTTGAAAATAAACGTAGTGGGGTCGTAGAGCTCATTCCACTTTGCCTTTAGATGAATGATCAAGTTTTGGGAGCATGTGCTGCTATCTTACTTTCTCTCTCTTTATTTATCAATTTTGTACTTGTGTGGAATGATTTTTCATTTTATTTTTGGAGGAAATGACAAATTTTCATCCTTTAAAAGGAAGTTTTTAAAAGTAATACAAACTTATTTTCTTCCACTTATCTCCGTTGAAGAAAAATATGTCTATTTCTAAGATGATGAAGTTAACTAAGGTTTTAAAGTAATAAAATTAATTTTTGGAAAGGTTAAGAAAGGGGGTGTCACAATTTATGAGCACAAATGTTCCAACTTATGTTGTTTGTATTATCACTAAAGTTTTATTATGATAGTGTTTTATTGGGGCAGTGGGCATGCATTGCTAAGATATTTTGATTTTTTTCATATCGTCGAAATTATGAGTCTTCCATGCATTATATTTGCTCATTTATTCTTAATAATTAGTATTTTTCCTTTTTTTTTTTTCATTCTACAAGAAGTTATCACCCTTAATTCTTTAAGTCTCAAGATTTATATTAATATAAAGTAAGGTAAGTTCTCAATATCATGCAAATAATCATCATGAAAGAATTTGTTGTTTGTAAGTGTGCGAATTTAGGCTTATCCTTCTTTTCATATTAATATTTTTCAGAACTTATAATAGAGGCATAAGATGTGAGAGTTATCCCTTAAGACGATGGTGCAAGGAGATTTTTATGGCAATTATTATGATACAAAGGAGTTAGTTGTTGCTTTGGACTATGCTAACCCATTTCTAGCTTTTCTTTCTTTTAGGATCATACAACTAGAACACTAAGTGTGGGCTTGATTTTAATGATGGCACTATGCTAGTACATCTTCTTCGTATTGCACTGCATGATTCTTAGTTTAAATTACACTTTTAAGTGACGAAAAATATGATCAAATGTTAAGCTTTGTTGTATGTGGATTTGAATATACATACGTCATACAAACTTTTGGTAAAAAAGCCCTTTGTGCTCACTTTTGAGTAGTTTAAGTACAATTATGTGTGTTTAGAGGTATTATGATCTCTGTGTTAGTTTTAAGTGTTGATGACCCCTTTAATACTATTTAATTAATAACACATAATTTGAATGGACATATTTGCAAGGTCGGCCTCGAGGAGGGGCCAAAAGGCGATGACACTAAGCCCCTTATTTTTGGGGCCCCATATATATATATGTGTGTGTGTATGTATGTATATATAAGTAATTAAAAAATAATAAAAATCATTAAAAGAAATCATGTTTTCCCTTTAATTATGAAAAAAGGTTAAACATTAACTTTATTTATTTATTTGTTGATAACTTAAAAAATTTTCATTTTCTTTCTTTATGGCCCAGCTTATCATTTTGTTTTAGGCTCCCAAAAACTTAGGATCGGCTCTGCATATCTACATCGGTTATAATACCAAAAAAGTGGCTTTATTATATATAATGTATGCATGCATGCGTGTATGCATGTATAAATTTATACTAATACTTAAAAATTTACTATTTAAATAGGATGATTGGCTTCAAGTAAATAACTTAGATGGCATGCACATGGAATGTTTGGTGATGGCAAGCAAGGCATATTCTAGGTTGAACAGCCTGAGTGGTTTGACCACAAAAGATAGACCAAAAGCAAAAAAGAAGAAAGAAAGAAATTAAGGGACAATTGACAACTCCTATGGCCTCCTAAGTGATTTTTATTCTAGTTGTGATTACAATATCAAATGCTTTTTTGTAGTCATTGTTGGTTTTAGTATAGCAAATAATTCTCTTTTAGTGTAAGTTGTCTATTCTTAAAGTTTAATAATGAGTATCTTTTAATTAATTCACAATTATATGGTAGACTGATTTGGTCAAGTACCAAAAAATATTGTTTTTTAGTAATTTTTTAGCCAATTTACAATTTTCAAAATAATTTTGATTAATGTTTTATAAATAGATATTAAGAGAATAACTTCACTTTTAAAGAAAAATTATGTTGACCAAAACATTCAACATACAGTAAAAAAGGTGGTATATTGCATATGCCATGAATACTATATTAGTATGCTTTTTTTGCTTCCCTAAGGCCATACAAATATAATCTAATATTACATAAAGTATATAGGATTCCTCTTGGATCACATAATTTAAGGATTTAATTAGTAAAAATCACATAAAATGTATTTACAAATTAAAGTTCATGAAAAATTAATTAAGAAGAAAATGCTCTGAAAATGTAAGAAAATTAAGGTTATGTTGGTTCGCAGCCAAAAAAAAAAAAAAAAAAAAGGAAAACAACCCAAGAAAACAAAATATGAAAGACAACTATTTACATAATTTTTAAATCACCACATTTTTGGAAATTAAATTTAAAATAATTTAAACCAAAATTTACTTTATTATTATTTTTTTAATTTTGGCTCAGGAGGGGGAGGGAGGACCAAGTGGGTCCAAAGTTAAACTTTCAAGAGAGTGAATAAAACATCGTAGATATTAAATAAATAGATATATTGCGTGAATAGGGAAAGAATAATATATAGTAATGAATAAAGTTAATTGAACTTTTTCCTTTTGTCATTTTACTAATAGAATGACATTTATATAGAGAATTCTCTTTTATGAAGAATTCAAACAATATACTGGAAAGCCCGAACATGTCTATTAGGATATATATTAAAATTTTTAGAAGATGCACATAGATCTTATTAATAAATATTAACAATGTAAATATATATATATATTTCAGTTATATAGTTCAAATATATAATTGTCAAATAACCTAAAAAAGGGGGAAAAAAATCACATTTTGACATGTGAAAAAGGAATTATATTTAGAATAGTAACAAAAGAAAAAAAAAATACTATATGTCAAAGCCTATTGCAATGAATTCGAAATAAGTTCATACATGAAAATATCATAATTTTGGTAAATCAACAATTGTAATTAATTAACATGTACAATGAAAAATTTATAAGCAATATCAGCTGATTACATAAAAACTATAAAAGAAGATCATGTAAAGATCTTAGTCATTTCATAGATTACTAAGGGGAGTGTATTGCATTAATGAAGGCATATATAAAAAGAGAAACAAAATCTATCAAGTTGATAGATGCTGATCTCAAGATTATGTTAAAGCACATTTCAAATAATTGATTATGGTAAAGTGAAATATTATGTTTAAGCACATTTCAGCTCAAGAATTTCCTAAAGTAGTTCACTATAATAATAATAATAATAATAATAATAATAATAATAATAATAATAA
>JAJIYU010014493.1:0-13218 GCA_030144865.1 Tinospora cordifolia
TCATGTGCCAACCCACAATTTGCACCCGAAAATTTTTTAAAATCTTTGAAATTAATTTATTCAACTTATTTTATTTATTTTAAATTTTTGACAAAATTCTGGGGTATTACAACATGTTATCGATTCTTTTATCTTTCACTTTATTTTCAATTGCTACTGAACATATTTTGTTTTTATTATCTTGATAACCAAATACACCATATTTACCTTAACGTTATATTATATTTTGTTTGCTCACATCATACCACCTACATATATATATCAATGAAATTTTAGACATATATATACACGCCATTAAACGCACACACACACACACACACACACACACACACACATATTCTTTGTTTATACTTTATATAAATTATTATTATTATTTTTTTAAAATTTTGTTTTCGACGTGTACGCGTTACAGAAATTACAGGTTATTATAATCTAAACCCCTTAAAAGAAAATTTGTCCTCAAAATTTGATTGAGGTTATCAAAATGGTGTATCCAATCAGATGTTCCTGGTGGGAAGTTTTAATTATCTTCTCCAGATTACGATGCAACTACAAGACGTCAACTACAAGAATGTTTATTCTGATAGTTGTTTTTTTTCGTAACATTTTTTAGAAGTACTATATTCTCTTTAAGGATGCTTGGTGATGAATTTGGTTCGTACTTCCATCATACCAATAAATGGTAAAAGACGCTACGCTTCTGCTGCTCCATTCTGATATTAAGTCCAGCATGAGGACTTTCTAGGAGGTCACCCATCCTGCGGTGTTCTGATGGAATCTGGTGCATTAGTGCTGGTATGATTGCTCCCCCATTTCCTTGTTCTGATTTGTCGGCAGGCCACCAACACAATCCTTTGCAACAGTGTTTCACTTCCATTCTGATAGTGGAAGTGGTTGCACCAATCTTGATGGCTTTCTATGTTCAACTTTCACTTGTTAACAAGTTAGACATCTAGAAATATTTGTAACCTAATGTGATTTCACGTTTACAAATTCTTTTTGAACTCCCATTAACTTCTACATGTGCGACTACCTCCTATGACACTGCCAATAATCCATTTACTAGTTTCAATTTATTTTCAACATTTTTTTCTTTTTGAAACACATGATCCTGTGGTACTTAATTCAAATAATATTTGCATAGCACAGTAATCAAGAACACATACCTTGCACTATAGAAGTGGTATTCATTTGGGTACGAATTGCACAGAGTTGGTATGATCCTTCTGTTGCGACTGCTGAGGATCTAATACTGATGCTTTAGTGGGACAGTTTCTCGATAAATGTCCCTTCTGACAGCAAATGTAACATAATCCTTTCTTCCTAGCCTGCTCTGCATGATAATCCTTAGCGTGGACCTCTTAAGGTTGCTAACTCTTTTATATGCGTTGTTTCTTTTGGGGGCCTCCTGCAATCTACTCTGGCTTTGTTCTCTTGTGCTTGGCTTTCAATGCTCTTTCTTGTTCTAGATCATTCTCTATCCTCAACGCTCTCATTACTGTCTCCCACAAATTGGTCTGCCTTAGTGAGTAATAATCTTCCTGATTTCTACGTTCAAACCCTTTGTAAATTCCTTAATCTTCAATTGTTCATCTCTCACAAATTTTGGGATATACTTCAACAATTCGATAAATTTCTCTTTGTATTCCAATACTGTCATTGTCGTATGCTTCAATTTGATGAAGTTTAATTGTAACTACTTTGTCTTCTTAGTTGGGAGAAATGTATCATACATTAAGGTTTCAAACTCGTCCCATGTTAAACTTGACTCGTCTATAATAAGGACATTCTCAAATAACCTTCCACCAATAATACGCTGGTCCCATCAACTACTGCACTGCTAATGCCACCCTCTTGGGTCCAGTCACACCCATAGTGTTCAGATGCTGATTCATTTTAGTAAGCCACCTATCTGCTACAAAGGGATCAGTCATGCCCTTAAAGGTGCTTGGTCACAGCTTCTAGAACTCAATCAACAACTCTTGCTACTCCCTGTTGTAAATGACCGATCTACACCCTGGCATTGTCTCTGTGGATCTATCCACCTAATGAGTCTGAGGTTGTAGCTGTACTTGAGGCTTTGGCATTACTAGGACTGCACCTGTGGCTGAGTAGGTATCGACAACTGTGGTGACACAGATGGTTGTAGAGTTCTCACCACCTACTCCACAAGTCCCGGAGCGATCTCTAATCTCACTTTCTGAGAAATCTCTGCTATCAACTTTGGGGTTGCCAAAGTCTCTGCAGATGCTACCACCCCTAATGTACCCTCACCACCAGGTTCTGGTTCATCTTTCACTTCTTCTTTGACCATATTTCTCCTTATCCAAATCTTTGTCCTCGATATTATCTACAAATCAAGAATTTGCTTCAGTATCCAATAATTTACTCATATTGGATAGAAAATTTTCAATAATTACAGAAATTTGATAATTTATTCTTATTTCAATTTGGATCTTATCAATCCCCATTTTTCCTTTAAATTTTGGATAATGTGACTTGTCTAGGAGTTTATACTTCTAAGTCAACAACATTTTGTTTGGTTTTGGGTATAGGAATTCGGGTCATATACTTTGAAATATTGATACTATGTATATAGCAATCAAACACCCAAAATAGAAGCAAAATAATACACGCAATCATAATGAAATTCCAAGCTTCCATCCGTGCTTCCAAGTCCGGGCACTCCATCCTGCCCTCGCCATTTCACATAGACTTCCACTCAGAATTCCATTACACCCATTACAATGGTGCAAATAACTCAATTTTCATGGTTGCCCATGTACCACTATGTTGATCAAGCATAGTACAACATGTACCTTCGTAAACATATTCTAAGGTTGAAACAAGACCAACCATGCTGGACCACCCCATCCCAGTACAACATAGTGCGTACAAGTTATTCCAAAGACACTGAGTATTTGCCAAAAATGGTCTGTCATTCTCCAAATCTAGGATTCCTCCATATCCCCAAATCTTTATGTACCTGATGCTGCATAGAGGCCGGAGATACAGGATCCTCTTGAACCAGGTCTTAACCAAACAAATTTGCATTCATACACATTGTCAGTCTCTAACATATGTCCTAAAAGCTTTTAATTTAAGATCTACTGTACCCCCGAGACAACACTTGGTTTCTACCTAAACCTAGGGTCTCATTACTTTACTTGGCTAATATGTTCTTCAGTGGAACTGCCAAGTTTGACTGTATAATGCTTCTATGTGACACCGCATCTCAAGTTCAGAACCTTTCCCGAGTAGGGATCAACCCTCAAGAATGTCCTCCTAGAGAAAACATCAAACCATCAAGGACGTTTTTCCAAGGAAAAACATTCGACCCTCAAGGACATCCACCCTAAGAAAACATTAGACCATCAAGGACACCTATTGGTACTCGCATCACACCTACGACTGTGAACTCAAGCACATTGGCATCACCCTATTCTTTTCCCAGACTTTTAGCCACCTAATTGACACATATCCATTTTTAATCCCTTTGTCAAAGAATCAAATCAAACGAGAAATTCTTTTTCAGTGAAAATCAAATTCAGTAAAAAAATCAAGTCTAGCCCAATGTATCATAGTAGTGGGTTCTGATACCACTTTGTAACACCTTGGCCTTAGGTTCGGACTTCCAAATATAAATTCATCGAGTTACCATCCCCTCATGACAAGAATGCTACTTCTTTTTCTTTTCCTTGCTCACAGTTCCACAATCTTTTCAAATCCATTAATAAAATATACTAAATAAAATACAAGCATTCAAATCATTTTCAATGAAATTCGATGAAATGTCTTTCCAAAAGTTCAAAGTCTAAGCAGCAGATTAAATTTTTCAAAATATTAAGATATAACTGTGAGATTTAGGCATACAAAAGACAATACAAAACTTTCAGTGAAACGTCCAAAGTATTCAAAACACATCTCTAAATAATTACATAAAGATGTCCAAGTTCAAAACATTTCAACAGTTGAAGCTAACTAAAACAACTGTTAAGTTTAGGTTAGATGGAAAACTCCCAATGAGGTAACAATTGTCATGGTAAAGTAATCTAGATCACACATCATACTGTCTCTAAAAGTACTTAAAAAAGAAGTTAGGGTGAGCTCAAAAGCCATGTGAATCCTTCCTAGACATCACATGCATCATATAGATTAAAATTCAAAACATTACAACCACTTTCACATATTAGGTGTTTCAAACATTTAATTATTTTGTTGTACTCGAAAACCGGATGTGCTTAGTGCTCGGTATTCTCCTGTGATCCAGGAAAGAGAACATCCAATATCAATATGGTATGCCTTGCGTACCTGGTATGCCCTACATACCACTGTAGCCACAGTCTAAGAAAGAAGTAGACTATGCAGTAGAATACTAACTTTCAAAGACAAATCAGTCATCGTAGGTGGCTTACCTTGGTGGGGATACCTACGATGTGCCTTCAGTTACCAGTGTAGTAGGCGCTACAGGGTATTAAGGCTCGTCCATCGCATTGGTACATGTAATTCTTAATAATCCTTTAATCTTCTTTTACTTTTTTTAACAAATAAGTTTAAACATTCCCAAGCATTGCACAACACCATAGAGAATTAATCAAATTATGCATGTAATACCCTAGAATCTCACGAATGCGTACGCATCACAATAAAAATTAAAAATTAAAATAATACGATGCTTGCGTGCACGTCGATAACAAACATACAAAAAATTAATTAATCAATTATTGAAATATATGCATAGACTATGGTTTGAAAAAATAAATGAAATATTAGTTGATGGAAATATTGGTAGATTAAAATCAAAGAGTGGCTTGAGAAATAAAAAAATCAAATACTGGTTAAAGAAATGAAACTAAATACTAGTTGACTGAAATATTGGTGAATTAAACTCATCTAGGAGTTTAAGAAATATATGACTTAAAAACATGTTTCACTCCAAGGTATACATATCACATGGTTTAGGGAAATAAAAAAGAAATAGTAAGGTTAGATGAAAAAAAAGAGAAAAATCTTGAAGAACCATGAAACAGAGGAGATAAACGAAGAGGAATTTAGAAGCTATGATCAAAGTTTTGTGATTTGGGGCAAAGATTGATTTGGGATTTTGTTAGATGGAGGATGACAATCAAACAAGAAGAAAAGAAGAAGAAGACGATGGAAAGAAGAAGAAAAACCAAAAGAGAAGAAGTTGCAGCATTTGGGTTGAAACAAAGAAGACAAGCTAGTGCGATTTGGTGAGAATGAAGCATATGGTGCAATCTGGTTGTGCGTCTAGGGCTTGAACGTGATTTGGCGGTTTTTGTGTTTGAACGTGATTTGGTGGTGCTTGTAACAACCCGAATTTTTATAATGTAAACATTAGTTAGATTATTATTTTGGGAAATAGATATAAATGTGTTGTCATCTGAATGTATTATTAGGACAAATGATGAATTTTGTGGATGTATGGTTATGTGGAGGAAGGAAAATATGTGGTTTTGTATATTGATTGTGATTATCAAGTGTTTTTAAATTTGTGAAATGTTATATTTTTAGAGAAGACTCTGTCAAAATTTTTAGAAAAAATTGGGTAATTTGGTTGGGAAAGCTTACAGGATTTTCGAACATGTCAGAGTTCTGACATGTTTGGGAATTCTGTGCTGGTCGTGACGTCACTTGCGAAGGGGTCGCAACAAAAGTGGTATCAGAGCCTGTGATTCGTAACAACGATAGTTGTATTAGAGCCACTCCGGGGGTACTAGAGGTGTGAGTCCCACATCGACTGTGCACTGGAGTGTCCCTAGGCTAATAAGTGCGAGGTGAGTGTTTCATTGAAACGATGTGTTCACCAAGGCGACGACAATAAGTCCTTGTGTGTAAGAAAATCCACTACGCCTTCGGAGTTTGTCCAGCGTGTCAAAGTGGAGACAGTATCATCACGGCAAGCCCCGTCATTGCCTTGTGTTTTCAAAGTCTTAGATTTACCAGCCTTAGGGAGTTACCATAGTTAAGGACCATGTTTTGATTGGCTAATTGCTATTGCAGATGGGTGTGTGCGTGCTATATGCTGACTATGTACTGAGTTGGTTTGTTTGACTGTGAACCTATCAGGTTTATAGAATGGCGAACCGATCAGGACCCAATGAGCGACTCCCAGCGTGGGTTGATGCCATTCTGGACACTATTTGTCGTAGTCATGAACAATTGCGAGCGCGGTTGATTCGCCTAGAAGCTCTAGTGAATCAAGTTTTGCATCCGCTAGAGCCAAAGCAATCCAGAAATGCCGGGGAAGTAGTGGCAATTCCTATAGCTGTTGCTGTAGTACATAACAGTAGCACATCTAGTGTAAATATTAACAAGAAAAGGAAGAGGGAAGCAAAACCCTCAATGGAAAAAGGAAAACAAGAAAAACGAGTCTGTAATAGCTGTGGGCGGTCATTAGAGTAATTGTAGTAAGGAGAAAGTCTCTTTTTGTTGTACATAAGGCAATAAGACTAACCTAAGTTATGAATGTATTTTGGGGTGTAAATAAGGAAGGAAAGGTAAAACACTGATGGAGAACAATGTTGGGTCATTTTTTTGATGTATAAATTAACTATGGTTAAATGAAGTATTAGTTAATTTTCAGTTGTGTATATTTCGATTAATTTCTTCATATGATGGTTAATGGATATGTATCATGAATGTAGATTTTGTGTGGGTAGCTAGATCTGGATTATAAAATTGTTGGTGTTATGTAATGCAATTCTTTTCTTTTATGAATGAGTAGATTAAATAAAAGAAGGCAAGGGAATTATGGATCCTCATGATGAACGATTTAAGAAGTTGGAGGAGATGGCACTGATGCAATAGCAGAATACCACCCAACTAACAGAAATGATGGCTAAGATTAGAGAAGAGTTGCAAAGGCCTAATGCATCACTAGTTCCTGAAGTTGGTGTCAGTAGCATTGGGGTTAATGAAGTAGTACCTACTGTTGCAACAGAAACTCCAGTACTAGTAGACAGAAGGGATGAGAAAGAAAGAAAAGGTATAATAAGGTAATGAAAGCTTCTAAAATGAGAAAACCTCCAACATTCATAGGAGGATTGGTGCTGGAAGTTGCAGAAAACTGGTTGATGAGGATAGAAACTATATTTGAAGACATGCAAGTGGCAGATCAGGACAAAGTGAGATTAGCGACCTTTAAACTCACCGAGGATGCAGAGCGATGGTGGAAGTCTACAGGTAGACGACATTTAGGTGAAGTTTCTTGGGAGAAATTTAAGGAGATGTTCTATGAGTGCTTTTTCCCACCAGCTGAGAAAGATAAGCGAAGGGATCAATTTCTTCATTTGAAGCAGGGGAATATGACTGTTCGAGAATATGAACATGAATTTACTCAGCTGTCTTTCTTTGCACCAGAACTAGTGGCCACCGATAATCCGCGAATAAGGAAGCTTCGTGATGGGTTCCATGACATATATGTAAGGGATTGGCACTAGTTGGGGTAAAGACGTATGCGGATGCCGTTAATCAGGCTTTGGACTTTGAGAGGGTTGAGACTACAAATTAGGAAACTGCATCACGTACCTCCCTATTATCATTTGGGCAAAATGTAGCATTCCAAGGGGAAAACAAATCCAGGTGGAACAAAAACCACTTTGAGGGAAATAAAAGATTTCGTATGGGAGAAGTATCTAGTAGGATGGGAACATCTACCACACCAATGATATCAGTTCCAATAGTAGGTTTCAGGGGACAACAATTTATGGGGAGATCTCAGAGTCAGAGTTCCTCAATTGGATCGCCAGTGCCATCAGGACGACAAGGTGGCAGAGGACATAGTGGAATGTCAGTGCCTAGGGTACAGTCACAAATAGGGTATTTCACTCCTCCTTCATCTATTACTTGTTTCCAGTGTAGGCAAAAAGGGCACAAAAGGAATAAATGTCCATTTCGAGCACCACAAAAGGGATTGATAGCTCCATCCCAAATGACTTCAACGCCTCCAAGAGAGAAAGCTAAGGCAGTGACTGAACCTGATCCCAAGGCCAACAGGAATCTAATTGAAGGTATGATCAACATTTGTGATATTATGATGTATGTCTTAATTGATACTGGATCCACATTATCATTTATTTCTGGTAGCATGGTAGATAGATTGGGACTTACTCCCGTTAGAACCAGTACACCTTTGATATTGAGTATAGCTGCCGGAGAAAGGATTTATCCTAATATGATATGTGAGAAATGTGTTGTTAAATATGAGGGATATGAAATGTTTGTTGACTTAAGAGTGCTAGAATTCTTGGAGTTTGGTGCCATACTAGGTATGGATTGGCTTACAGCTTATCATGCTTATCTTGATTGTTTTGCCAAGAGAGTAGTTTTTCAGATTCCAGGACAACCTTCTTTTATGTATAGAGGCATGGATACCTCAAAAACTCCCACTCGAGGTCGATTAGTTACTGATGAGGAATCACAACGGTTAGCTAGTATAAATACAGTAGATGAAAAGGAATGGGAGATTCAGTTGTTAAAAATTCCTATAGTAAATGAATTTCAAGATGTATTTCCTGAAGACTTACCTGGAATACCTCCTAAAAGGGAAATTAATTTTATTATTAAGTTGATGCCTGGAACTAAACCCATCTCTATTTCACCTTATCGTATGGTCCCAAAGGAATTACAAGAGCTTAAGGTACAACGTGAAGAATTGTTGAGTAAAGGGTTTATCGCCCCAAGTATGTCGCCCTGGGGAGTACCGGTGTTGTTTGTAAAAAAAGACGGGAGTCTACGGTTGTGTATAGACTATCGTCAGCTGAACAAGGTAACTATAAAAAACAAATATCCACTTCCTCGAATCGATGATTTATTTGATCAGCTAATTGGAGCCAAATACTTTTTCAAAGATTGATTTGAGATTGGGGTATCATTAGCTAAGGATTAGGGAAGAAGATATTCCCAAGACAGCTTTTCGGACAAGGTATGGACATTATGAATTTTTGGTTATGCCATTTGGGTTAAACAATGCACCTGCTATGTTTATGGATTTAATGCAAATGGTGTTTAAACCATATCTTGATCACTTCATCATTATCTTCATTGATGATATTCTAATTTATTCCAAAACTTGGGAAGAACATGAACGACATCTCAGGACTACTTTACAAACCTTGAGAGAACACAGATTGTATGTGAAGTTCAATAAATGTGAGTTTTGGATAGATGAAGTAAAGTTTTTAGGTCACGTGGTAAGTGCAGAGGGGGTCTCTATAGATTCTTCAAAGGTTGAGGCTATTATCAACTGGCCAAGACCAACCACAGTGACTGAAATTCGAAGTTTTTTGGGTTTAGCTGGTTATTACAGGAGATTTGTGGAAGGTTTTTCTAAAATAGCTACTCCACTGACTAGGCTAACTCAAAAGACTATGGCCTTTGTGTGGAATGATGAATGTGAAGATGCTTTTATTGCTTTGAAGAGGAAGCTGACTACTGCACCTGTATTAGTACTTCCAAAGCCCGGGAAAGAACTAGTCATTTATACTGATGCATCATATTCAGGTTTGGGGTGTGTTTTGATGCAAGAGGGTAGAGTAATAGCTTATGCATCTAGACAATTAAAGGTGCATGAGAAGATTACCCAGTACATGATCTAGAATTAGCTGCAGTGGTGTTTGCTTTGAAAATTTGGAGACATTATCTCTATGGTGAGAAGTTCACATTATACTCTGTTCATAAAAGTCTAAAGTACTTGTTTGATCAAAAAGAGTTGAATATGAGGCAACACAGATGGTTAGAATTTCTTAAAGATTATGATTTTAATCTTGAGTATCACCTTGGAAAAGCTAATGTTGTTGCTGATGCATTGAGCAGGAAGAGAACTGAAGTTGGAGTTGTGGCTTGTCAAATGGCTCATGAATGGCGGATGTTAGAACGGGCTATAGTCATAATTACATTTTACGTTGATGTTTCATTGGGCATATGTGCTCAAATGCGTATGAGGTTGACAGATGCTCAAAGTCAAAGGATTAAGGAATTGCAGCAACATGATCCAGATTTTGGGAAGTATGATTCTTGGGCTAATACTTCTGATCGAAATGATTGGCATCGAGATTCTGATGGTATCTTACAATTCCAAGGGAAGATAAGGGTACCAGTTCACCGAGAGCTTAGGGTTAAGTTACTCTAGGATGCACACAGATCACAGTACACTATTCATCCAGGAGCAACCAAGATGTACCATGATATGAAAAGAACAGTATGGTGGCATGGAATGAAAAAGGATATAGCGAAATATGTACAGAAATGTGGAGTGTGTCAACAGGTAAAGGCGGAACATCAAAGGCCTGGAGGGCAGATGCAACCATTATCCATTCCAGAATGGAAGTGAGAGCATATTACGATGGATTTTATTGTTGGGTTACCACAGACTCCAAGCAAATATGATGCCATTTGGGTAATTGTTGATAGGTTGACAAAATCTGCCCATTTTCTTCCAGTGAACATCAAGGACTCTATGGGCAAGCTGAGCAAGTTGTATATGCGAGAGATAGTGAGATTGCATGGGGTACCTGTATCTATTGTGTCGGATCGAGATCCGAGGTTTACTTCGAGGTTTTTGCAGTCATTGCAGACTCGGTTAGGGACCCATATTTGTCTCAGTACTGCATTTCATCCTCAGTCCGATGGACAGTCTTAACGAGTTATACAGATGCTTAAGGACATGCTCAGGGCTTGTATATTGGAGTTTGGTGGGAACTGGAATGAGTATCTTTATTTGTGTGAGTTTGCTCATAATAACAGTTATCAGGCTAGTATTGGTATGGCACCATTTCAGGTTCTTTATGGTAGACCTTGTAGATCTCTGACATGTTGGTATGAGGTTGGAGAATCACAACTACTGAGGCCTGAGGTTATTGCTGAACACACAGAGAAGATTAAGCAGGTTAGGCAGAAACTTAAAGCAGCCCAAGATCGCCAGAAAAGCTATTTTGATAATCCGCATAGACCATTGGAGTTTACAATTGGTGATCAAGTCTTGTTGAAGGTTTCGCCACAGAAAGGTCAAATGGGATTTGGGGTGAAAGGAAAGTTAGTTCCACGCTTTGTAGGACCATTTGAGATTTTAGAGAGAATTGGTCCATTAGCTTACAGGCTTGCTTTACCACCTCATTTAGTTAGTGTTCATAATGTATTTAATGTGTCTATGTTACAAAAGTATTATCCGGATCCGACACATGTTATAGATTTGACTCAGTTAAAAATTGGGGAGGATACCAGCTATGAAGAGAGACCTATACAAATAGTTGGTAGAAGAATGCAGAAATTGAGAAATAAAGAAATTCCTCTGGTTAGAGTCAAATGACAATTCCATGATAATGAGGAGCAAACCTGGGAGCGTGAGGATATGATACGGGAGCAGTTTCCTGATCTCTTCACTACTTGAGGTGTGTTCTTCTTCTCTTAAATTTCGAGGACGAAATCTTTTAAGTTGGGGAGATTGTAACAACCCATAATTTTTACGACACATAAATTAATTTAAGTAAAGGTCAATGTGTATAAATACACGTATCTGCACGGACTACTCACGTACATACATATTACTTTCACACAGATATTAATAATATGTGTTACGCATATAAATTAATTAAATTAAATTATTTATAAAGAGATTAAAAAATTAAATAAATAAATTTGAGTAATTTAATAATAATAATAATAATAATAATAATAATAATAATAATAATGGTATTATTATCATTATTATTGTTATTATTTAGTAATATAAAATTGTAATAATGTTGAACATATTTTGATATTAAATTAATATTAAGGGGTGGTGTGCATTGAGTTAA
The DNA here is from genome assembly GCA_030144865.1 of Tinospora cordifolia. NCBI lineage: Eukaryota > Viridiplantae > Streptophyta > Magnoliopsida > Ranunculales > Menispermaceae > Tinospora > Tinospora cordifolia. The sequence continues at coordinate 11,820 of JAJIYU010014493.1, forward strand.
GGAAAAAAATGAATGAATGGTGAAAATTATATATATTGGGCGGTGGAAGTTGATTTTAAAAGGCATAGTGTGAGTTGAATAGGTGGCCATTAATAAAATCATGGGGATATGAAATAAAATGTCATTATACAAGTATATACAATATGTGAAGAGCATATGCAAAAAAAAATAAAAACAAGAAACAAAAAAATGGCGGTGGAGTCTTGTATATATAGATGAATTTGGAAACTTAAAGTGGAGGATATATATAAAATAAAAGGTGCACGTGATGACACTCAGTGAGTTTGCTCTCTAACTTTTCATCCTCTCAATTCATTATTGTTTCCAAAAGAGACCAAAAAACGAAATCTCATTCCCAGAAGCTAAACACGAACAGAAACAAAAAAAAGGGAAAACAAGAAGTAGAAAACGGAAGGCAAAAACAAAAGAAAATTCGTCAAATTCGACGCACAAGTAAGCTTTTTCTCTAAATTCCAATTACAAAAGCACTACGTAAGTTATGTACTACAATCCTAAGGGTGTAATTTTCACTATGGATAGTGTTTTATACCTAATCCCAAAAATTGGGTATTTTTCTATAGTAAGTAAAACTTAGTAAAAGCTATACCAAAATACTCCTGTTGATAAGTAGATCCCAAATATGTAGTTAGTTCTCATTTGTTTATCTTGTATATTTTAAAATAAATACCTAAAGTTGTATAACCTTTGGATGGGGTTTTGATAGTGTTAAATCCCAATAAAACCTTGATTGAAACCCATAGGAGTGTAGAGAATGAAAATACGTATCCATCGACACCAAATTTATAAATTTTGGATATCAATTGGAATTTTGGTGAGCGATTGAACCATAGGATTGTTTATTGAAAATGAAAATTTTAATAAAAATATAGTTAAAAAAAGCTTATTTTTATATTTTATGTTATAGAATTATTATGTATGAGTAGAAAAGTAATATTAAAGAATTATTAAGCATATTCGAGTTAATGCGCACCAATAGGTGGAGTTAAACGAATATCTTGGGTCAAATAGGAGTAGTAAATACATGAAAAAATGATTTATATAATAAGTTCAAATGAGTGAATTTGATTTGATGCATGTAAAATGATTTGCGATAACAGGATTTGATTGGTGCTGTGGAACTTGACTGTTATTGGATATTAGAAACTGGTTGAACAGTAATTAGTGAGTGATCTTTACTTGTGATATTATATCTGTAACACCCCAATCCCCGTATCATTAAGCATTGGACGCATCCACCATTTTTCTTGATAGTGGACTAAACCAAACAGCAGGCCGGGCCGGTGTTACATTACAAGCGACACACACTTGACTTTCTATTTCAGTCATTTCATGCCTTGATCGTATTTAACCGTACATAACTTAAAATTAAGAATTTAAT
>JAJIYU010014494.1:0-13194 GCA_030144865.1 Tinospora cordifolia
TGTAAAGTAGCATGGACCCAACCCACATATTGGTTAAGTCCACTGTCAAAAAGAACGGTGGTTAGGTCCAACACTCAAATCAAAGAAACATGGGGGTTGGGGTGTTACACCATGCCTAGCTCCTCAAGAGTTTCATGGACTTGCGCCCTGAGAGGTTCAGAGGTGGTATTAGCTTAGAGGAAACAGAGGATGGACTACTTAACATGGATAAAAACGCTGAGAGTCTGCGATTATCTGAGGTAGATTAGGTTATATTTTCAACCCATATGTTAGAGAGTGAGGCTGCTAGATGGTGGCGATCCACGAGGAGCATAGAGGGCCCGATCACCTCTTTGGCCAGATTTGGAGAGCTATTTCTTGAGGCTTACATTCATGAGACTAAGCGAGAATGTAATAAGGTTGAGTTTCTGCACTGTGCCAGGGGACCATGACAGTGAGAGAATATACACATCAAATCCTATAATTGGAGGCCTACGCACCTGGTTGATAGTTGATCAGAGAGAGAGAACTAGATTCTATTGACGAGGGCTAAGGGTTCCTATCAGGCAAGTAACTTCCACATCCAGGACCAATGCCTTAGAGGAGATCCAGAGGGAGGCCCTATGGTATGAGATGGATGGATTAGATGAGTGCCCGAAAATTTTTGTAATATCTGGCAATACTCCTCAGCCACAGCCTCAACAACAGGTTGTATCATAGACTCAGCCATCATATAGAGGTTATCGAGGTTGTGGTTGTCATTAGAGGCAGAGGAAGAGGAAGTTTTATGAGGGAAAGTTGAGCAACACTCCTAGCGAGACTGCCACAAAGGCAGTAGCACTTGTAACCACTCCTATGCAGGCACAACCACCAGTAAATACATTTTTTTGGGGCTCAAGGCAGAGGCTATGGATAGAACTAGAGTTATCAAGGAGGATAGAGACCACCCTTCACATGCTATCAGTGCAGACAAGTTGGACACAAGAGGACTGAGTATCTGACTCTTACAAGGGGTCCTAGTTCTTTCGCCCTACTTATTAGAGACAAAACATGGGCCGTCACCCAACCTGACCTTGATTCGACGAGAACCTTGGTGGAAGGTACTTTATCACTTTGTGATTTGTCTATATATGTGTTGATTGATGCTAAGTCAACTTTGTCCTTTATTTCTGGATGTGTCATAGATAGATTGGGACTTAGACCTGTTAGGGCTCCTACTTGGTTGATGTTGAGCACTACGATTGGAGAACGCATCTACCCCAACATGATATGTAAGAGATGTGTATTTAGGATGGGAGACTTTGAGACTGTGGTAAACCTTCGGGTATTGGAGTTTCTCATGTTTGATGCCATACTCCGTATGGATTGGCTAGTTGCATACCCCACACATGTGGATTGCTACGCCAGGAGGGTTGTGTTTCAGATTCCAAGCCAACCCACTATCATCTTTCAGGGGAGAGCTTCAGATAGGCAAAGTACTCATGGCAGACCGGTGACACAGCATGAGATTGATACTCTAGTCGGTTTGATGACCATAGATGAGGCACCTTCATGGTCGAGCATTAATGAGATCCCTGTTGTCAAAGATTTTCCTAACGTGGTCCATGAGGTTCTATCTGGCTTGCCCCTTAAGCGAGAGATCGACTTTGTCATCGAAGTCATTCCAGGGACACGACCTATAACAATCCCTCCTTATTGCATGGCGCCTAAGGAGTTGCAAGAGTTGAAGGTCCAGTTGGAAGAGTTGTTGAGTAAGGGATTCATCTCTACTAGTGTTTCACCTTGGGGTGTTATGGTATTGTTGTGAAGAAGAATGACGTGAGCCTCTGTTTATGCATCGACTACCGATATCTGAACAAGGTGATGATCAAAAATAAGTATCATCTTCCATGTATCGATGACTTATTTTGATCAGCTTGGAGGTGCTAAGGTGTTTTCGAAGATTGATTTGAGATTTGGGTACCATTAGCTAAGAATTAGGGAAGAAGATGTGCTGAAGATTGTGTTTTACACTAGATATGGGCACTATGGGTTCTTGGTCATGTTGTTCGGCTTGACGAATGCCCCAAATATATTTATGGACTTCATGCAGCCATGTCGTTCGGCGTGACAAATGCCCCAAATATGTTTATGGACCTCATGTAGAGGGTATTTCAGCCATACCTCGATACATTTGTGATTATTTTCATTAATGATATCTTGATTTATTTGAGTCTCGTGAGAAGCATGCCGAACACTTAAGGATTGCACTGCAAACCCTGAGAGAGTATAGGTTATATGCTAATTTCAGCAAGTGTGAGTTTTGGTTATCAGAGGTCTAATTTTTGGGTCATGTGGTTAGAGTTGGGGGTATTTCTGTCCACCCCACTAAGGTCGAGGCGATTATCAACTAGCCGAGACCTACCATAGTGACTAAGATTCGCAGCTTCTTGGGTTTAGCTGCTATTATTGCAATTTCGTCTAGAAGTTTTCGAGGATTGCAGCTTCGATGATGAAGCTAACCGAGAAGGATATTACATTTGTGTGCACTAATGAGTGCGAAATGCCTTTCTTGAGCTTAAGCAGAGATTGACATTGGGTCCAATACTAGTTTGCCAGAGCCCAGTCGAGAGCTAACCATATATACTGATACATCAAAAATAGGCCTGGGTTGTGTATTGATGCAATATGATAGGGTTGTTGTTTTTGCCTCCCGATAGTTGAACGATCATTAGAGGAACTACCCTGTACATGACTTAGAGCTCACAACGGTAGTATTCACACTTAAAATATGGTGACATTACATTTATGGCGAGCGATTTATGCTCTATTCAGATCGTAAGACCCTCAATATTTGTTTTCACAGAAGGATTTGAACATGAGACAGAGGCGATGGATGGAACTACTAAAGGATTATAACTTCAGTATTGAGTACCACCCGGGGAAGGCTAATGTAATAGCTGATGCTTTAAGTCAAAAACGGCTCGAGATTGCATGCATGGCTAGATACATATCTTATGAGTGGATGATGATTGATTTTTCCATGATTATGAATATCCATGAGTCATCTTTTGAGGCCAGGGTCAGTGCACAGATTACAACCCAACTAGTCCAGGTTTAGGAGATCATATAGGGATAGCCTCGTGATGATGACTATGATACGTTCACAGCTTGGGCAGATAACACTTCTCGTGGAGAGTGGTTACTTGATTCATAGGGAGCACTGAGGTTCAGGGGATGACTGTGGGTACTAGATGATGCTAGTCTAAGGCGTAGCGTGTTCGAGGAGCTACACCACTCGAGATATGTTGTTCATCTGGGCACCAATAAGATGTAACAAGATACTAAATGCACATACTAATGGCCTAGGTTGAAATGGGACATAGCAGCTGTATTTATACCATAATGGAAGTGGGAACACATCACTATGAAATTTGTTATAGGACTCCCTGGCACATAACAGAGGTATGATGTTATTTGGGTAGTTGTGGATTGTTTGATGAAGTCTACCCACTTTCTTCCTATGCATAACAAAGATTTTAGTGGAAGGATTGAGTCAAATTTATTTTAGAGAGATTATGAGGCTCCATGTGGTTCCCTTATCCATAGTATCAGACGAAGACGCTAGGTTCATATCTCACTTTTGGGAGGCATTGCAAGCTTAGTTGGGGACAAAGGTGAATCTCAGCATAGTATTCCATCCACAGACTGATGGTTAGTCTAAGCGAGTGATACAAACTTGATAGGATACACTGAGATCTTGTATATTGGATTTTGGTGGTAGATGGGAAGATTACCTAGCCTTGTGTGAGTTTGCTTATAATAACAACTATTAGTCGAGCATCAAGATGACGCCATTTGAGGTGTTATATGGTCAACCACGCAAATCCCCTGCCTGTTGGGCTGACACTAGTGACAGAACAATCTTGGGCCTTGCATTTATACAGGAGTAGAATGAGAAAATATAAAGGATTCGACAGAATATGAAGGTAGCTCAGGACCGACATAAGAATTATGCAGATAACCGAAGAAAGGTCCTTGAGTTCGATGTTGAAGACTATGTCTTCCTCTGTATTTTGCCTCGTTAGGGGCAAACACGCTTTAGGATTTTAGGCAAACTCACACAAAGATATATTAGGCCTTTTGAGATCCTTGAGAGCATATGCCCCGTTGCTTATCGACATTGCCGCAACAACTATCGGGAGTGTGTGTTTCATGTTTCTATGTTGAGGAAATATCATCCCCATCCCTTGCACATTATCAATTGGAGGCATACTGAGCTACGAGAGGACTGTACATACGATGAACTACTTGTGGCCATCACAGATCGAGCTATGAAGAAGTTGCGCAACAAGGAGATACCAATGTTATGAGTACGTCGGCAGTTCCATGGTGCTGAGCAGGATACTTGGGAGAGTGAGGACTTCATGATCCGAAACTACCTTGAGATGATGAGTATCGCTCCTTAACTTGTATTATATGCATCATTATAAATTTTGAGGACAAAATTTTTTATAAGGAAGGGAGGTTCTGACGATCCATAGTTTTGATACACAATTAATGGGTCTGATACATGTAGTTTTCTAAAAATTTTTAATAAAAATACATGAATTTTATGCATTTTTACTAATTTTTAATCATTTAATTGAAGAAAACTTGAGTAATTAGAAAATAAAATTTTGAGGAGAGAATACATTAAATTATAAGAAAAAGTATGTAATACCCCAAAACTTTTAAAGCATACATTATATCTATATATATAATAAAAGATTATGGTTGGAAAAATAAAATTATATATATATATATATATATATATATATATATATATATCTATATATATATATATATATATATATATATATATATATATATATATATATATATATATATATATACATATATGCTAATATACAGAGAAATTGCTCTTCAAGTTTGGGCACACACAACAAGCAAAACACAAAAAAAGGGATCACTGTCTTCTTCATTCATGTTCTAAGGCAAGATTACATACACAAAAAAACAAAAAGAAAAAAAAATAAAGAATGAAGGAGTTGTTGTGCAACATTTGGCGAAGTAGAAGAAGAACGAACAACAACTCGTTTTGCTGATTGTTATTGTAATTCGTGTGACGAAGAAAAAGAATGAGGAAGATGTGTTGTTGGGCGTTTCTGCTATGTTGTAATTCATGAGCTGTAAGAGGAACCAAGTTGCCACATTTTGCTGGTCTGTGAAGAGAGCTGTTGCGTTTCAACTTGACGAAGAGGAAGAATATGATCGATGTTGTTGCTGCATCAAGAATAATAGAGGGTTGCAGTTGCAACCTGGTGTATGAAAGAAGAATAACATCCAGATCTGAAAGTTCTTGTTGTTGTCGGACAAAGAAGAAGCTAAAAACAGAGTTGTAGCTACAATTTGGGTGGATTGAAAGAAGAAGAGGACGCTCAACTAGATTTGCAATAGCCACCAATAGATCTACAACCAGCCACCCTCAAATCCACCTCAAACTTGTCAAATCTACAACCAACAACCATTGCAAGCTTCAATCTTGCCAGATCTGCAACAACCACCGTCGAAACCACTTCAAGCACGCCAAACCTGCAACAACCACCTCAAACTCATCGGGTCTGCAACTAGCCACCGTTACAGACCTCAACCATCTTCGGATCTGGTTCATGAAATCTTTCCAAGCTCGTTGGATCTTCCAAGCTCGCCGAATCTTCCCAAGTTCGTTTCTAACTTTTCCAGCCAAAATCTGAGATTTTTCAACCCATTTCTGCTTGCATCTTTACCCAATCCGTGAAGAGCATTATTATGAGAAGGAATCTGGCGAATGATTGTTCGAAACCCATTCAAATCTGGTGAGTTTCGATTTTTTTCCCTAAATCACGTCCTAGAAGTTTTGTGTTGATGTTTGAAGAATTGAATGTTTGCATTTGGTTTTGCAACAGATTTAGAGCATTGAATCACAGTTTCGAAAGGGATATATCATACCAAAGAGGTATAAGCATATCAAATTTAGCATTGAATCACAGTTTCGAAAGGGATATATCATACCAAAGAGGTATAAGCATATCAAATTTACAAATCTTGCATTTAGATGATCATAGAATGTTGTTTACTTGGCCATAAATGTGAAAAATGGGATTTTGAGTGTTTCGATCCCTCTGCATTTGATGCTCGCAAATGCGAGACTTTCGCGTTCGTGAACACTATGAAGCCTTACATTCTTATTTATTTTATTTAATTTTATTTTTTTTATCATACGAAGCATTGCATTTTTATTTATTTTATTTTATTTTTATTTTACGAAGCTTCACATTTATTTATTTGATTTTGTATTTTAGGAAGCTTTGCATTTTATTTACTTTATCTTATTTTTTATTTTACGAAGCTTCGCGTTTTTATTTAGAAGTCTTATTTTGTTCGTAATAAATTTATTGTGATATCGATAGATGATTTTGATAGGAAATGAAATATTATTGGAGTTTGATTTTATTTTACAGCTTGAAGGAAAAAAAGGGTTTTTAGAGAGGTCCTATTTTTGAATGAAATATAAAAATAAGGTTTTAGGCGCATACTAAGTCCTAAATTATTTTATTTATTATAAAGAAGCAGTGAGGGATTGGATAGTTATTATTTTGGATGTGTTATAAGCTATACGAAAGCTTAAAATAATAGTGAGGATGTTTTCGAAAATATACATAATTATTTACAAATCTTTTAAGTGTTTCTTTTTTTTTTTTGAAAGCATCCAGGCCCTAGAATATTTTAATTTATATCAATGAGCAGTCATAAATTAGAAATTAATTATTAAAACTTTTATTTGTAGATTAAGGATCTAAAGGCGATGATTTCTCTATAAGAGCTGTGCGGAGGTGCAAGGGACACAAAAAAATATAAATGTGGGGTGAGATAATTGCACTTCCTAGCCTTATTTAGACTTTGAATGCAAAACATAATGTGTGTTTATATTTAATGTAAGTATAAGCATGCTAGGATATTTTGTTGATTCCTATTTTGAATGATGTAATGTGAATTCATAATGATCGATTATTTGCTTTAATATGTTGTGTAGAGATTAGCTCCATTGAAGTATTTCTTAGATGTTCAAGCATGCAAATCTCCTTTATTTAGAAATTCATTCTTATGTTGAATGATGATTGGTATGAATTGGAATGAACTATGAAACTAAAGAAGATTAAAGGATTATTAAGAACACACGTACTGGTGTGATGGACGAGCTAGAGGCACATCATAGGTCTCTTTGCGATGGACGATCCATGAGCACATCGTAGGTACCCCCAATAGAGAGCTACCTGTGACATTTGATATTGTCTTCGGAAGCTCATAATAGTTGTAGAGCGTTACCCCTTCCTTAGACTATGATCCCAACGATATAGTTATATAGCATACCCGAATTCGCTCTCGAACCATAGGGGCTTACTGAGTGATTAATGCACTCTTCCTATCTTAGGTTACAACAAAATAATCAAATGTGTGAAACGCCTAACGTAATAAAAGTGCTTACATGTTTTGTTTTCTGGTTTAAATAATACTAGGGATGTATTGTTATGATCCACTAGGCTTTCAAGCTCAGCCCCTTTCTTTTCAGGTGACAACTGACATGGTGCGAGTTGGACATCGTTAGGCGACTCCGACTATTTTGGTAAAACCTCATTGGGAATGTCTTATTATCTGCCTTTTTGTATATGATATTTTTTTGTATTTAATCTGGATAGGGCCTATGCCCCTTTCTTTTTGGACTAAACAGTTTACACATGATTAAATGTTTTGGATTTGTTTCAAAGATCTTTAAATTGTTTAAATTTGAACTTGATGTTTCTCATTTCATTTGTAATTTTATTGATCCATTTTATTTACTTATAAGTTTATTTCCAAAAAAAAATTTCATATCTACTTAATATTATTTTATCATTACTTGAAAGAGATAGATATATAGTGTAGAAGGAATTCACTAGTGCTCTGACTCTCAGCGACGATACGGCTATGGCTTCCTAGCTGAGTTGGCATGTCTTCTCTGCATGTGGCCCAAAGAAACCTGTGGGACTGGGAGTCGAGGTGTTACAAAGAAGTTTTTGAAGTAATTATTAAATTTTTGGGATAATAAATGGATTTTTGGGAGAAAATGCAAATTTGGGGTAGAATATTCAATTTTTGGCCACATAGACTCACGAACTGTGGGGGCCGAGATTAGCCGCACAAGCTCGGCATCTACGATTCGGGTAGTCAGTGTGTTCCAAGGCCCATGCCAAATGGCCTAGGCATGCGCTAGCTGAGTTGAATAGGGGCGTGGCCCGGCCCACGTGCCCCAACAACCATCTTCTTCATTTTCTTTAATTTTTCTTGCATTTTTTCAACAAATTTCATCCATTTTTCATCTGAGAAACCAGCAATATCCATGGTTTTGAACTATGGTTTTGCCAACCGAATCAACCTCTTCACTAAGCCAATGGATGGTTACAACAATGCACCTTGCATGGCAGCTCATGAGCCTCATGGCATCCCTTTTTGCCATACAAGGATACCTCAACATGCAACAAAACCTCAACTCATGAACAGATTTCCATTTCTATTTCTACAACCCATCTTCAACAATTTGTTTCCCCCTCATCTTGAATCTATTTTCTGTGATCTTAAACTCTTTTGAAAGGTCTTAATCCCTTCAACAATGTTGCAAAGGCTGTTGGTCAAATCCCACATCCGTTTGAGACTGAAATGACCAGAAAAGGGCTATTTGACACTATTGTAGCTGGAAACCTGCAAAAAATTGTGTTGGAGTAAACTTCAAGGGATTGATTCTTAACCTACTCAAGGTCTATTCCTGAGGTAAAACCCCTTGTTTTATTCCTTATCTTGTGTACTTTGACCTCCAAGTGATGGAAATCGAAAACTAAAGTCTTAAACCTATTTTACAAGGCACTGAAGTTGACTGGTTGATCAACTATTACAAAAGTTCAAGCAAAAGACAGTTCTTGGAACCATTTTTGAGGCAACATTTGAAGTGGCTAAGGGACATCCATTTGGACTGCCATTTGAGGAGCTTTAAGCTTCACATGCGAGGCTACAAGGAGGTATAAATCGCAACCCCTAAGCTTCTGTATTTATAATTTTGTGTTGTGACACCCTGGCTCCCGATATCCATCCTGTCTCTGTTGCAACAATCCGTCGCAGGGCCGCACGCGGAGACGGCGCACGACCGTTCGTTCGTTTAGTGGGAAACGCCAAGCATCTGGTCGTTTGCCGAGAGCCAGAGGCCATGTGGTTCGTTTCCCTTTCTCATTAATCTCATGTTTCAAACCTTTCTTTTGAGTAGGTTATAAAGTCAAAACTAAAATATACAACGACCATCAAAATACTCGTTCCTTTCAGTATATGTGAAATTCATTAAAAATGCATGCAGCAGAATTCAATTCATTCATAAATCCATATTGAATACATATTTGGCCAAGTGAAATATTTTGCAGCTGAATAACATTTCGAATTCATTTTCAAAGCATAGTGTGAAGATAAAGCATGGCCCAATGGGCCTAAGTTCCAAAATATTTAATTGACATGTGAAACAGTTTAAAGATAAAAGAGGACACATGCCCAGTTCAATTTAAACACTAAAATATTATTTACAACAAAATGATACAACGGTAAACTCAAAGGAGATTGCAAATTGTGACAACCTCCCAACGAGGTCACTACCTAAAATGATAGCCTGTATGCTGGCCTACTCCTCGGTGTCAATGATCACCTGTAATAAAAAAGTGAGCTCGAGAGCCCAGTAGATTATCCTTATACATCACTAGCATTATACAAACCAGAATACAAAACATACAATCATTTCCATTACGTTAGGCATTTCACACAATTTCTTGTTTTGTTATCATCTAAGACCAAAATAATCCATAACCCTCGATATCCTCTGTGTGGTCTAGGAGTAAATTTGGGGGTAACACCCGAGGGCCGGTTACTTTCGGGACCACAATCTAAGGATAGTGACTCTCTATCTGAAGACACAATCAGCTGTCGTAGTCAGCTCGGGTAGGGATACCCATGATGACACCCTAAGGCCGGTCACCATGCCAGTATGTGGATTTATTAATCTTAATTTAATGTTCTTTAGTCATACATGTCATTTCCAATCATACGCAATCATCAATGTAACATTCAAAGTAAAACAAAATTGATGTATTTAGCCATTCATGGAGATCAACTCATAGAAATCTCTATGTATGTTATAACGCAAGCAGCCATGCATCATGGGTATACACCAAGTCGATTCCAAACAAAATCAATCAAGCAAGTCCTAGCATGCTTCTAAACACATTCTAAGCAATCCAATCATCATGTTATGCATTCAAAATTTGGATAAGGCTAGGGAGTAAGAAAATCACACCCACTTTAGGACTCCTCAATCTTGCGCCTTGCTCCTCGCCGTGCATGCCTTAGATTATCAATCTATACGGTTTTTAAACAATGAGAATATGTGAGTCTAAGGCATTCATGGCATAACCAAAACCCTAAGGTTTGTGTCTTGGCGCATGTGTTCCAAAATGCACCCAAAATCAGAACGAAAACAAGGGAACACTGGTGCATGTCACCAGAGTCATCGACATGTGATTAGCACCTCAATACTTGGTCATTATGTTTAAAAAACAAATTAACTCAAGGAAAAATGGATTACACCTAAGGAAAGTGTTTTAAGAAGTTAAGAAAACAAGATCTCGAGAAGGTTTCGAGATTTACCTTAGCACAAGACCTTTTTCCAAATGTGCCTCAACCCAAATCCACCCTTGATGATGTTGCTCTTGGCAGATCTAAGCTTGAGAATGGTAGAGAATGGATTGAAGGAGCTCAAACCACCCTTTGAACTCAAAAGAAAACTTAAGGAATGAGATTGGAAGGTTTAGTGTGAGCTTGGAGAGAAAACTGTGATTTGCGACGCATAAAAATCCAGATCTAGGGTTTATTCACATTTTTCGTTTATATGGAAATTGATGAATTACCGTGGTCACTGTAGCATTACTGTGGTCATTGTGCAACTACCGTGGTCACTGTGCAATTACCGCGGTGGACAGACTAGTGCACGTTGTTTGTTTTCTAGGTTTTTCGCGTGATTACCGCAATCGTTCAAACACCGACTGCGGTCACCAGAATGAACTTCCCTGTTTTGTTTCTAGGTTTCTCTTGCAATTACCACGGTCACTATAGGACCGACCGCGATCGCCAGAATGATGTATTTTCCTTCATTTTCTAGGTTTGTCCGGGATTACCACGGTCACTATTCCAATTACTAGGGTCACCAAAACGAAATTTTTGGTGTTTAGCGTCTTTTCTTCACCATTTCTCGTGCTTCCCAGATTGGTATCACCTTTTCATTTATTTTAAGCTTATTTTATTCTTTTATTAAGTTTGTTATTCCACTTTAACTGTTCACTAACGACGTGGAGGTCTTATAGAATTTCAGGGTATTACATGTGTCTATGCCAAGATTCTTAGTCACATGTAAGGATTTGGTATTTAGAAAATATTTCGTACTGTTGCTATGTGCTAAGATGTAGGGTATATTTATGAATGATTATAACCAAGGTTGCTTGTTGTTTTGAGATGGGACTTGAAGGACCAATATTTTAGAATCTAAGCTATACAAAATATGTAAGATAGAGCCTCAAATCAATGGAGCAATAGAGATGTTTAGCACTTGAAGACTATAGGAAACTTGAACATTTGAATAATGTATTACACAATAGAGAATGTAGGAGAGTAATTGATTGACCAAAAATGGGTATTTTGAGCTAAAAGTTGGTGGAGTGGTTACTGGATATGTCAAGATTATGTATACCAAATTTTGACCCAAAGTAGATTGGGTAAGGGGGTCAACTGATACACCAATTGACTACCTATCACATAAGATACGAGATTTTGCAATCATTATTACCACACTTAGAAACCATAGCAAATGATGTCCAAAAATCAAAATCTAAAAATTTTGGTAAATTTTTAGGAGGAGTAGATAAAATTTGAAAAATTTTACGCAAATCTAACTCATGAATTGATCGCAAACAAATCGATGAATTCACTGCGCAAAGAGAGCAAAAAGCTTAAATTTGGGCTAAGTGTTGGAATTTGATAATTTTGGCCTAATTGGCCCAATTTTGACCTAATTTGACCCAATTTGCCCAAGTGACCAAAATTGGTCATGTTGAACAATTTTGACTAGTTGACCAAGTTTGACCAAATCAAATTTGGGTGGATTTAGACCAATTAGATACAATGGAGCAAGGGATTCATCTACTTGTTTAAAAAGAAGTAAAATTGAGTTTAAACAATGCAGATTCGAGCGTACCATGCGGGACTAGGCTGGTTGTCAATGGGACATCAGCGCATGGAGCCCTAGGTGAGTAGTTTGATTTAGATGTTTTTTGTAACTTGTGTTCCTTGCATAAAACTTGTGTGAAATGATATGGTTTAAATGGTTTTATGAGATTGAGATACATCTGATTGATTTGAAACATATAGATGTACACGGGTAATGAGACCATAGGCTCAAGGGCCGAGTGTTGGGGTCAGGGTACACGATGTGATTGGAATTTAGACTCGAGGGTCGAGCTTCGGGGTTAGGACATATGATTAGTGCGCCTAGCCTCGACCCCGCTTGAGCACAAAACTTGGGGATCAAGTGCGGGGTTAGGGTATTCAAGGAATACGCCTAGCTTACAACCCACTTGAGTGTCGGGTAGGCTTGACTCGAGACTCACTTGAGCGATGACCTTAGGGTTGGATTTAATGATTTGAACCTCAGACTTGATATAGTTTTGAGGAGCATGCATTTACAACTGTTGCACAATTTATAACTGTTGCACAATTTATATGTAACAACCCGAAATTTTACGAGTGCTTACACGTCACGAAAAAAAAAGAAATATAAAAATAAAATAGTATGTTTGTAGAAAAATAATAATTCAAAATGAAATAACAAAAAGAGAAATAAAAATGAAATAAATAATGATTTTTTAACAAAAAATAAAATATAAAAAAGAAATAAATTAAAACCTTATTCTTATTTAAATCTATGCGTAGACTATGGTTGACATAATTATTAATTGAGAATAAAATTTAACATCAAATTATTTCATTTTCTACCGCATTATTAGTTGAGAATGAAAATTTAAACTGAAAAAAATATAAATATATATGTATATATAGATGTCTACATATAAATAATAT
>JAJIYU010014495.1:0-13196 GCA_030144865.1 Tinospora cordifolia
AATAATAATAATAATAATAATAATAATAATAATAATAATAATAATAATAAATGATTCAGACTTCTAAAACACAGATCAATCATAATTTTCTCAGTAATTGTGAGCAAAGCGCCAGTGAATTCAAAATGGGCAAAGAAGTTTTGACATTGCAAATAATTTCTTCACGTGCAGCTGAAAAGTACCATTGAGCTGAAGCGTCTCGGAGGCGACTCCGCCCCAAACCATTGCTCCGAGGCGGCCATTGCCGATGGGAGCAGCGTCGGTCCAGTGCTTTGCCGGCCCGGAAAACAGAATCTTGAGAGGCCGCTGGGAAGCCTCTGTTTCTGCTGAGCTTGGGCTCCAGCAGTCTATCTCGTTGGGACGACGAACCAGAACCCAATCTTCTTCGTCTTCCATAGAGAATAATGAAGTGCAGCTGTTTGAAGAAATGCAAACTGTAGTTGGAGGTGAGAACGTAAATAAAGAAGGCAAATGCTTTCAATGCCCACTGTCCTTGTTCACGGACCGTTAATAATGAAGGGCCCGTGCCAATCTCTCTTTCTCGCTCTGAAAGTAAAAAATCCAGAAATAATTAAAAAAAAAAAGATCTTCAGAAAATTTTCACTGTTTTTTAAAGGGTGGAAAAAACAAAGTACAATGTTCATGTTTCGATGCGTATTTCGTGTTTGCTGGCTTCGTTGTTAATTAGATATTTCTGACAGTTAATAAACTGAAACCCAAGCGTCCCTCTCATGCATTTTCTTTGGCTCGAGCAACGAAGACGGGGTAATCGTGTATTAAATGTGAGCTTACTCATGGCTGATTAGGCAGCGCGCAGGAGTGTGGCGTGAAGGATTAAACTAGACGCAGTGAGGGAGAGATTGTACGACTTTTGTTCCCACTTTTTGGCTTTATTACGAAATTCGAGGCACCGACATAGCGGCCTAGTGGAATTGACGGGTGAATTTTCAATGGAGTGGGGAGGGGTGCTCATGAAACCCACCAATCCGCCCAACCCAAACTAATGAAATTGACGGATAAATTTTTAATAGAGTTGGTAGGAGTGCTCATGAATCCGACCAACTCGATCAACTCGCCCAATTCAAACCTTTTGGATTAGTTTGGGTTGGGTTGCATTAGTGATTTAGGTTAGGTTGGGTTTTAAATTGTTTAACCCGAAAGGTTTGAGTTGGGTTACGGGTTGAATACTTAAAAACTCGAACGAAATCGACCTAACACAATCTTACTTATTCTTCTTTTTTAATTATAAATACTTTTAAAAATAAATGAAATAAGTTTTTAAAATATTTTTATTATATATAAATGATAAACTTATAAGTAACTATTTAAATTAATATGATTATTTATGTTATATCAAATCTTCTTTCTATATAAATACCATCCATTATTTTCAAAAACTAATAATAATTATTTTTCTTTCTACAAAATAATCTATTTCATATTAAAAGAATTTCAATTTGAAAGATGACATCATTAAGTTTTACTAATGTTAAATTTATGTAAATCAAAGTATATGATGAGTTAACTATAAAATATAATTAAAAATAAATATACGAAAAAATTTCAATTTAATAGTTCTTTTGTAATGAAAACATTAAAATATAATAAAAAATATTAAATTAGAGCCAACCCGATAAACTGACCCAACCCAAACCGAACCCGAACTGTTTGGGTTGGGTTAGGTTTAAACTTTTTCAACCCGAACTGTTTGGGTTGGGTTGCGAGTTTACCCTAAACCCGACCCAACCCAACCCACGAACACCCCTAGGAGCTGGGTTAGCTTGGCATTTGTTCCTTTTAAATAAAAAGATGAAGTAAAAATAATTTCATGCATAAAATCTTATTTTATTAAAACTTTTATAACTGTTTGATGGCTAATTTTTTTAAGAAAATATTATTTTCTTGAGAATTTTTTTTTGTAATTTTTGAATGAACATAAAAGATATTTGTAGAAGTTAGGAATAAATAGTTATTTTTTAAATTAGTATATAAAAATTTTATTTTCTCAACCCTCAAACTACAAAAATTTTGATAAGAAAATATGTGGGCTGAAAAAAATTTTAAAAACTTTTTTTCATTACTTTTATCTACCAAACATAAGAAAATGATATTTTTTAAAAAAAAAATTTCTATTTTCTTGTCAACCAAACACACAATTAGTGTATCCATAGGTCACATATCACTTAAGCTCAGAGATATGAAACAGCTTAGATAAAATCTCATAATTGTTCGCGTGTTCTTGTTCAAGAAGCAAAGTAACTACCTTAAAAATCTACTCTTCTTTTGAAGCCTAAATTGTCTCATTGTCTCATGAAACCATGTGCTTTCCGTGCTTTAAATTTTATATATCTACATGTTTTCTTTGGGTAAGTCATAGATGTCTCATTGTCATTATACTCGCTTTATTTCTGATGTTGTATCAATACTTGAACAAAAACAATTTATTTATTTGTAAAATATATGCATGTTCATATTTCCATTGATAGTCTATTGGTATCTTTTGTTACTTTCAAAAATATTTTATGGAGTGGGACGACAATACAAAAGCCAATATGTGAATCAACATTTATCAAACGTCAAGCACTCCACCTTGCCACGTCCTCAAGTAAGTAACATAAAAGCCACGAGATAAAATCTAATATGGTTAGGAGGTAATAATGTTCTGTTGTTAGTTTTCCATAGCTTTGATTCAAAGTATATAAGTAAGGGATATGTTGCTTTTCTATATCAGTTGAAGAGATAAATACAATATCATTCTCTATTCTTTTCTCTCGTCCTTTCTTCATCAAATTCATTCCATTTCATGACATCCAGCCAAGCCCTCTACCATAACATCATCTTCCTTTCAGCTTAATGAAGGCAATTCTTCTTCAAAATTTACTTTTGTTATTTTCATGCATAAAATCACAACTAAGCTTAATGGTAAAAACTTTCTACTTTGGAAGCCACAAATATGGCTCAACAAGATCATATATTAATGTCATGGTTATTATTTTCAATGTTTGAAAATGTTCTTACTCGAATGCTAGGTAATGTGCATACTTTTTAGATCTAGCTGAAGGAGGAATAAAATTTCTCTTCTTAGTTAGAGAAAAGAGGTCTCTCAATTTAAGTGCAAACAACAAAACACTAGGAAAGGCACTTCATCAATTGATATATATCTAGCACAGAAAAAAGGTTACATTCATGCATTAGCTGCCCTTTACTCTCTGCCAAAGATTATACCTGATGCTAGCTTTGGTGGTTTGGTAGAAGAGTATGATTCTTTTGTTGTGTCAGTATCATCACACATTGATGATTACTCGGTAGCAATGATTGAATCACTTCTTTTAGATCATGAACCTAAGATTGAAAAACATAAAGTCTTTCGATCCAAATATGCAAGTTAATGTTGGTAGTAATAAATTTGGATTTTAGAGTTTCAAACCTAAATTATCATTATTTTGAGGAAATCCATCATTTAGAGGAAGTTTTTCATCACATTTATAGAGGGTTTCTCCATATAATGGTAGGATAACCAAACTAGCAAAGGTGATTTGCAAATTGGTTTAATTTTTAATGAATTATAACAAAACAATGGAAACCTCAGTGCCAAGTTTGTGACAAACTTGAGCAAACTGCTTGCCACTATTTTTCTTAGTTTGATCTCTCATTTTTGAATGCTTCTTTTGGTTCATTATTTTTGCCTATGGTTCATGCAATGATAACTTAATATTATAAACTATAGTTTCATTCAATAGTGGATCCATAAACTCTTCTTAGTTACAATCCAAATTTAGCCTGAAATATAACAACTATTAAGATTTGATGTCACTAATCATGTTACTTTTGATGCATCATACTTGATGAAGAGCATGGACTACAATGTTTCTCAAAAAGATCACATGGGCGATGGATGTGGTTTGTCTTTAACACATGTTGAATCTTATTATTTTTCTTCTTCTAATTCATTAAGATTATCTTTACACAACCTCTCGCTTATTTCAATTGTAATATCTCACATTGCATGTGTACTAGAGAGGTCTTGGGCTAATAAGTGCAGGGAGGTGTGTTCTTTGTACTGAGGCCTTTTGGAAAACCTCATACCTTTATGATGAGGTGGTTAAAGTGGGGACAATATCATCACGGTGGGCCCCATAGCTGTTACAATTGGTATCAGAGCCATTCTAGGCTATTGGAGATGTAAATCCCGAGGACAGGACGACTCCTATGGCGGGGTAACCAATCCCTGGGGAAGTGGATTTAGTCCCACATCGACGGTGTCGTAGAATGATTATTGGGCTAAGTTGGGTAGGGCGAGTATTTCACGTGACGAGGCCTTTTGAGAAAACCCCACATGTGTTGTGCGTGTCTAAGTGGGGACAATATCGTCATGGTGGGCTTCGCGACCGTTATAATTGGTATCAGAGTCACTTTGGGGCTACTAGAGATGTGCGTCCCGAGGACGGGACGACTCCTACGGTGGGGTAACCAATTCCTAGGGGAGTGGATCTAGTCTCACATCGGCCGTGTAGTAAAGTGATTCCTAGGCTAAGTTGGGCGGGGTGAGTGTTTCACGTGATGAGGCCTTTTGAGAAAACCCCACACGTGTTGAGCGTGTTTAAGTGGGGACAGTATCGTTATGGTGGGCCCTGCAGCCGTTACAATTGGTATTAGAGCCACTCTGGGGCTATTGGAGATGTGCATCCCCAGAATGGGACGGCTTCTGCAGCGGGGTAACCAATCCTTAAGGGAGTGGATTTAGTCCCACATCGACCGTGTAGTAGAGTGATTCCTGGGCTAAGATGGGTGAGATGAGTGTTTTACGTGACGAGGCCTTTTAAGAAAATCTCATACGTGTTGAGCGTGTCTAAATGAGGATAATATCATCACGGTGGGTTGCGCAACCGTTACAATTTCTATCAGAGCCACTCTGGGGCTATTAGAGATGCACGTCCCGAGGACGAGACGACTCTTGCAGCGAGGTAACCAATCCTTGGGGAAGTGGATTTAGTCCCACATCAGTCGTATAGAAGAGTGATTCCTAGGCTAAGTTGGGCAGGGCGAGTGTTTCACGTGACGAGGCCTTTTGAAAAAACCCCACATGTGTTGAGCCTGTCTAAGTGGGGATAATATTGTCACGGCAGGCCCCGCAGCCGTTACAATTAGTATTAGAGCTACTTTAGGGCTACTAGAGATGTACATCCCGAGGACGGGACGACTCTTGTAATGGGCTAAAAAATCCCTGGGGGAGTGGATTTAGTCCCACATTGGCTGTGTAATAGAGTGATTCCTGGGCTAAGTTGGGTGGGGCGAGTGTTTCACGTAACGATGCCTTTTGAGAAAACCCCACACGTGTTCAGCTTGTCTTAGTGGGGACAATATTGTCATGGTTGGCCCCGCAGCCGTTATAATTGGTATCAGAGCCACTCTGGGATTACTGGAGATGTAAGTCCTGAGGACAGGACAACTCCTACGGTTAGGTAACCAATCCCTGATAGAGTGGATTTAGTCTCACATCGGCCGTGTAGTAGAGTGATTCTTGGGCTAAGTTGCGCGGGGCGAGTGTTTCATGTGACAAGACCTTTTGAGAAAACCCCACACGTGTTGTGTGTGTCTAAGTGGGGACAATATCATCACGATGGGCCCCGCAGCTATTACAATTGGTATCATAGCCACTCTGGGGCTACTGGAGATGTGTTTCCCGTGGATGGGACGACTCCTATGGCGGAGTGACCAATCCCTATGAGAGTCGATTTAGTCTCACATCGACCGTGTAATAAAGTGATTCCTGGGATAAGTTGGGCGGGGCGAGTGTTTAATGTGACAAAGCCTTTTGAGAAAACCCCACATGTGTTGTGCGTGTCTAAGTGGAGACAATATTGTCACGATGGGCCCCGCAGCCATTACAATTAGTATAATAGCCACTCTGGGTTTATTGGAGATGTGCGTCCCGAGGATGGGAGGACTCTTATGGCGGAGTAACCAATCCCTATGAGAGTCGATTTAGTCTCACATCGGTCGTGTAATAGAATGATTCCTGGGATAAGTTGGGTGGGGCGAGTGTTTCACGTGATGAGACCTTTTGAGAAAACCCCATGCGTGTTGAGTATGTCTAAGTGGGGACAGTATCGTCACAGTGGGCCCCACAATCATTACAATTGGGAAAAAAGACCTATTAAGGCATGATGTGAATAGTAAATCTTATTTCAGGTGCCAAACCAATCTAAATCCCTTTTTAGGCACCTTGATGCCAACTAAGACGCCACGTCGGCGCCAGGTGGAATTGCAATAGTGCCGCCTCTTGAAGGGGCGGCATGTGTTTAAAAATTTTACGCATGCCGCCCCTTGAAGAGGCGGCATGTGAAATTAAAAAATTTTACACATGCCGCCTCCTGAAGCGGTGGCAAGCACTTGCACACATGCCACCCTTTGAAGGGGCGGCATTTTGAAAATTCTGACACACTCCCCCCTTCATCTTGTTCATCTCGTTCGGCTCCCTGCTCTTGTTGGACCGTGCATGAAGTCCTCTTCATTTCTGAACTTTGTTGTTCGTCTTCACTTCATCTTCTTCATTTCTTCGTGTTCTTCATTTCCTCCCTGCTCCGGCGAACGAACCCTGCGTTCGGCTTCTTCCGGTTTGCTCTTGTTTGGCTCCCTGCGTTCGTCTTCTTCACTAGCCGTGAAGCACGGTGCCGTTGCGGTTCCTTGGCTCCCTGCGTTCGTCTTTGGCTTGATCTATTTTTTGTTGTTTTTGTTTTATTTCAGTACGTAGAGGTTAGTGCTTGAATGGAAGTTTTCCAGCGATGAATTTGTGCGGAGTGATTTTGTTGTTCGTGCTTTCGTTTTTTTTTTGATAATTTAACCGATTTTTCTGCTGGTTGATGTGTTTTTCTGCGTTTATTGCCGTTCTTTCGTATTTTCAGATCCTCTGTAATTTTTGCCGCGTTATTCAATTTAAACGTAGTTGTAATTTCTGCTATAATTTTTCTGTGAAATTTGGCGATTTGGTTTGGTGTTCTAGATCCCTCACTTCAGCTTGTTGACAAGGGTTACATCTTTTTCGTGGATGATTATATTCTTTTCATATTGATTGATTTTTTTTTCCAAATCTGTTGACATACCGATCATTAGTGGAAGTCTTCTTGAAAACTTATGTCTGAAAGCATGTTTATTGCTGGTATTCATCCATTTAGTATAAAATGATTTCATGACTAGCTAGTTCAGTTGAAATTCATTGATTCCAATTGATATCAATCTTTCGATATTTCATTGTTTATGCTTCTTTAAGGCGATTAGTTAAGGTGAAGAGTTCATTCTCTATAAACTTTAACAATGGTCTTGCTGCTAGACTAGCCAACTATGTGGTGTAGTAATTAAGCTCCAAACTATAAATTACATGCCTAACAATTTCTGCTCATATTTCATGTATATTGAGTATTGAGTGGCTGACGTGAAATGCTAAATGTTAACTTAATTTGTTGACACATTAGCATGGCAAACTTTCATCCATGATGGTGTTCTACAATGGTGGTTAACTTATCCTATCTTTATTATCTATTTAATACAATAATATCTTGTCAATGTAAATTCCTATTCAGATATATTACTAACAGTCTTTTTAAGACATACAAAATGCACTAAGACTAGTGTGTGTTTCAGCCTCATGAAACTTCCCAGTTTTAGTATGTGGGAAGTGCTTTTGTTCCTAGTGCTGTTGTCAAGTGATCTCAATTGTCGTCTTGGTCTTGCAAATGAGAAATATTGACTTCTTGGTTAGGCATCCGTTGTTTAGATTTAGAACTGCCAGCGCAGAGTCTTCATTTTTCACAGTTCACATGTAGGTGTAGGAACTCCATGCATCCCTTCAAATTTGTCATATCCTATTATTTTTCTGCAGCAAAATCAGGACATTGGTATTCCAATTTTTCCTTCCTGCAGCAAATCTTCAAAATTTTTTTCATCTTCCATCTTCATTGGAAATTTTCAGTTGCTTTTTGGTCATCTAAAAATCATTGTTCACAATTCTTATCATATGGACACTTTAAAAGCTTTATTATTTTGCTTGCTTTCTTGGCTATATTGAGGGGATTCGATTATCCGTATGAACTTGTATCATTATATATAACATATACCTTACCTCTTATCCTCTAAGTTTATATGCAAATTATAAAGTAAAAACTTCTTCCTTAAAATGTGCTATTTTTATAATCTTTAAATTACTTTTTAGTATTTAATAGAAAGTTGTCAAATATTTTTATATAAGAATATACATTCATGGGAAATTAGTTATCAGGCACGAGTTTTCTTTTGTAGTTAATAAATATACTTTTACTTTAAGAACTATTCTTCTTTTCTTTTTTAATTTAATTATTATTATTATTCCTTGGGAACTGTTCACACCTTTTATTTGTTTGATTAATTTAATATTCTGACTTTCTAGTGCCTGGTAGTATGTAAGTGATAGATTAACAAATATAAATAATAAGGAAAAAGGATAAATTTATAAATAATAAATTCAAATAAACTTGTAATTTTTTCATGTTGAGAATACGCCTCACAGTGGATGTTGTTTCTCACCCAATATTTAAAGTTCGAATTTATAAGTAGGCATCATAAAAGCAAAACGGGTCCTTTTCATTCAATACTCCAATAACTCTCTACTTTTCTTTTCTTTTTTTTATTTTATTTTATTGCTTGAACAATCATCTTTCCACCATATGCGAGCTTGTAATCATGATTAAATAATTCATGAAGCCAAGCACCATGAGACCACTAGCTAGAATCTTCTACTAATAATAAATTAGTGTAAGAGAGAAGAAATCTTTTATATTATTTAACCTTTGCTGTGAAGTCCAAATCAAATGGAGGTGCCAATTCAATTGATCAATATGTATTGGGTTTGGAATTGTATATTGAATATATACCTATCATAAATTGCTTAAAAAAATTTTGATAATATTTTGAAGTCCAAATCAAATGTTTTTATACTTGTATAATTTTGATAATATGCTTGTAAAAGCAATTTATTTATAGTTTAAGGCTTGAATTTATTTTTTCTTCAGAAGAAATGAGAGTCCTTTTTATGCATCTTGTGTTTGGATATAATAGAATAGATTTGAATAAGATTGAAGAAATTAAAATGAAACTTATTATTATAAATGTTTTTTTTAATTTTTACGCTACGTATATTTTTATATTTGTATAATTTTGATAGTATACCTTTAAATGCAATTTATTGATCGTTTGGCGCTTGAATTTTTTTTTTGTTACAAATAAAGGAAAGTCTATTCTTTTCTTGAAATATTTTTCCCCTCTTTTCATAAAGGAAAGTCTATTCTTTTCTTGAAATTTTGTTCCCCTCTTTTCATTGGATCTAATAGAATAAATTTGATTAACATTGAAGTAATTAAAAGGAAATTTATTGTTATAATTGTTTTTTTTTTTTTTTTTTGCTTTGTATATTTTTATTCTTGCATAAATATGACAATATACATGTAAATGTAATTTATTGGTAGTTTGGTGCTCCGTATATTTTTAGATTATCGACCAGCTTCATAATTATTTCTCTTATTATTTTGTTCTTAGATGTGTGTTTTATTTAATTTGTGCTGACTATGTTACTCATCATAATTAGTTTGATTTTGCATTGCTAAAAATTGTAGGAAAAATAATGGATGCTAGAATGGTTTCTATTATATGTTACATGAACGGAGAAATGGTACATGGACCGTATGGAGTTGATTACAGTTGTGGACCGTGTACTGGTATTTTGTTCAAGATGGGAGCCAGCATGAATGATTTGGAAAATATAATCAGGGAGAGATTGTCTATAGATCCTTAATCAAAACAAATAAGTATAATGTATCGTCATCCAATTATTCTAGGAAACGGTGCATGGTATTTCAAGTACTTACCAATTTTCGATGATTATGGTGTAGCATTTATGTGGCAAATTGTGTCACAGTTTCCCAGTACTAATGCTGTGGAGTTGTATTTGACCATTCGGCCTTTTGCAGCGACTGAAATTCGTGGGCCACAGTTACTGTTACATGATGATCGCACTCCACCAACAGATCACAATGGATATGAGGCCAATGCAAATTTAGATAGTGATATTCGGGATGAAATTGGGAATGACGATGTTATATATGCCTGATATTCTCACTCAATCTCAACCATTTGATGATGACCATGACATTGATAGGGAAGAGGAAGTACATGCAAATGAAGAGGATAACATCGCTGTAAATGAGAGGGTGGTGCAAGTTAATGATCCTTCGTTTGATCTGCCTGGCTCATTTGATGATATTATTGATGAGGATGCACCTGATATTGAAGCAGCTACAAGAGTGGGAACTGTGCCTGAATATGAAGTACTGACCCCTATGTACTATAACATTAACTATGATGCAGTTAATGAAACTGCGATGGAACTTTTGGCGCGAAGTAGGCCAACTACTAATTATAGTGGTGATTTGCATATAGGGTTGAGGTTCAGCACTGAGGAAGATTTACAAAACACTGTGAAACGTTATTGTGTTGAACACCATCATGATTTTACTATTATTGACTCCGATAAGAAGTCTTGGGCGGTGCGCTGTAAACAAGCTGCTGATGGGTGTGATTGGCGGTTGCGTGCATGTAAACGAAAATCACACGGTCTTTTTGAAATTACAAAGTATCATGCTACCCATACATGTATGTACGAGGGATTGTCACAACATCATTCACAGCTTGATGTAAATTTAATATGTGCAGAAGTGTTCAATTTGGTTCACCGGGAGCCAACTACTTTTGTTGCCGTCTTGCACCAAACTGTGAGAGATAAATTTGGATATTATGTTCACTATAAAAGGGTATGGAAAGCGAAAAGGAAGGTTTTTGTCAAAATATTTGGTGATTGGAAAACATCATATGAAATGCTTCATAAATGGAAGGTTGTTCTTGTACAGACTAATGAAGGAACACAAGTTGACTTGGAAGAAGTTCCCCGTGGTTTGGGAATTGTTGAGTTCATGAGATTTTTTTGGGCATTTGGGCCTTGCATTGAGGGTTTTAAATATTGTAGACCCCTTATTCAAATTGATGCAACCCATTTGTATGGAAAGTATCAAGCTCTTAATTGCAACCGGGGTTGATAGCAACGATCATGTGTTTCCTCTTGCATTTGTGATTGTAGCATCTGAATCGATAGAGTCATGGGGTTGGTTTATGAGAAAACTGCTCTCTTGTGTAACAGACAGAACATGAATTTGTGTGATATCTGATCGTCATGTTGCTATAAAAAATGTAATGAAAGAACCATCAAATGGTTGGTGTGAACCTCGTGGGCATGACAGGTATTGCTTGCGTCATGTGGCAAGCAATTTAAATACAAAGTTCAAGAATAAAGAGTTGAAGGCATTAGTTGAGCTTGCTGGCAGACAATACCAACCACGAAAGTTTGTTGCGTACTTATGTCAAATAAAAACTTTGAATCCTGAAGCTCTTACATGGCTCTCAAAGATTGACAAGAGAAAATGGACGCAAGCATATGACGAAGGATATCGATATGGTTGGATGACTGCAAACCTTGTCAGTATGGTTTTTTGAAGATAACTTGCATCTCATTTATGTTATCTAGTGCATTGTTGAACAATTATATCTGTTTATTTTTTTGTTACATTGCAAAATGTTTCAATGGTGTGCTTAAGGGGGCTCGAATGATGCCAATTTGTGCTTTAGTACAATTAACATTCTATCGATGTATTGCATACTTCGAATCAAGGAGGGAATTATATGAGAACGCTACGAAGGAGGGCCAAACATATACAACTTATGCAATGAAATTACTTAATCGTTGGCAGGAGAAGGCAAATGTGCATAATGTGACACTTATCGACCGAGTTCAAGGCGAGTTTGAGGTGATGACGGGTCGTAGTGGGTTTTATATGGATAGAGGCAACCATAAACAAGTTGTCAATTTATCAAACAGGCATTGTAGTTGTCAAAAATGGCAATGTTATGACATTCCTTGCTCACATGTCCTTGCTGTATGCTCTTTTGCTAGTCTGAACCGTTTGTCCTATGTTGAGAACTATTATCGATGGGATTGTTTTATAAGATGCTACTCCAAATCATTTAGGGTCATACCACATGAAGATTATTGGCCATCGGTGACGCACATTGCTAGGCTGTTACCACCTTCAGGTACTCAACGAAACAAAGGGCGATCCGTTTCGAAGAGGATTAGGAATGAAATGGATTGGCGTGAACCCAGTGAACAAATCTTGTGTGGTAATTGCCATCAGCAGGGCCCTAACAAAAGAAAATGTCCAAAATTACACGGAGGCCAAACTTCTTCAAACCCTTAGCACTTGATAATTATAGTAGGGTTATTGTGTAATGTAATATATACCGAGAGTACTTTTCTTGTAT
Source organism: Tinospora cordifolia (assembly GCA_030144865.1). NCBI lineage: Eukaryota > Viridiplantae > Streptophyta > Magnoliopsida > Ranunculales > Menispermaceae > Tinospora > Tinospora cordifolia. Next base: position 12,400 of record JAJIYU010014495.1, read on the forward strand.
TTTGAAAATGTTTTGTTGTCTATGCACACTAATTCATCTTTGTAGTGACTAATTATAATAGTGATAACTTATCTACTTACACCAATTCCTCTTTACCTGGCTAATTACACTAGTGTTCACTTATCTACTCTTACTGTTTGAGTTTATACTTAGACAATGATGTAGTTATACATTAGCATTGTTTGTACTATTTGTGATTTAAAACATACATTGAGGTGCATTTACCTTTTCACTATATTATTGCAGCTCTTATGGATCCTGGTCCTTCTTGCTGGAGTTTTGATCCATCGCACCAGTATACGAGTATCGACCAACCATTTTTCTTTTGCTTTACTCTTGTTGTTCAGTATTCAATGCAATCTCTTTTGCAGGTGGTGTAGATACAGGTCCTTTTACCAGTGGTCCATCTACATCTTATGTACCAACTTCTTGTAAGTAATGTGATGTTCTTTATCTGGCTTAACTTATTCAATGTTTTAATGATAATATATTCTATGACATATTGTAGATAGCATGGAACCGGGTCCAGCTGATCGGAGTATCTTACATATGCAAGAGCAGCACAGATCATCTATAGTATGGGACGAGCCGGTATGTATATCTAATTGTAAAATTGGTTTTTTCATGCAAACTCTAATATTTCATCATGTTCTTAAATAGCATGGGCATTATATTCGTGCTCGGCGTCGTGATGCGTCCTTACATCGTCAGATGCCCATCCATAGCATGCTCATTGAACCTCTGCAGCAATCAGGCTTCTATGGAGTGGCTCGAGTAGGGTTTATAACCCTTGATTG
>JAJIYU010014496.1:0-13255 GCA_030144865.1 Tinospora cordifolia
AATTATGGATGTGCTATTGTTTTGAGTTTGAAAAATGGTTGTTTGATAAAGATCCACTGAGCTATGTGCTCACCCCTTCCTCTTTTATTTTTCAGGAAATTAAATTATAAAGACATGGAAATTGAATATTTTATTTAGCAAGTTTCTATTTTCTTAAAAGTTCCCTTTCAATGTAAGGGCATATTGCCCAATTTTGAATAAGACTTCCGCTGAAAGTTAGTATTTCTATTTTGAGATTATTGATCAACAATGTAATAGTTCACAAAGTTATGTACTTTCTTTTATTAATAAAGAAGTTGAATTTTTTTTTTTACCTTTAATTGCCTTGATTTTATTAAATGTGAATTTGTACTATTGAACTTATTCTAAGGCATGTGGTATTAAAAAATAGAAAGTCAAGTGTGCATCACTTGTAAAGTAACACCGGCCCGACCCGCCAATTAGTTAAGTCCACTGTCGAATAATGGTGGTTGTCCAAAACTCAAGGAATGTGGGGGTTGGAGTGTTACACTTACTCACTTTAATTCTTTCATTATATGTATAAATATTTTTCAAGTATTAATTTTTCCTTAATTCTCAATTACTACTTCCACTAATCAAGAAAAAATTTCCAATGCTAAGTTTCATCATTTTTCATTAATTTTTTTTTCTAATTCAAGCTAAATATAAATTTATTTTTATCTTGTTATATCCATATTTATATTTTAGATGAATTTCTAATTTGAGCTTTTAATCTTTCGACCTAAATTTATATTTTCAAAAATTGTTTATTTTTACTATTAACATACACAAGCTACAAAAATTTGAGGTTGTTACATAAAGCCTCATATTTCTACAAACATAATATCTCATTTCATATTGACTTGCGACGTAGCGCGCTTGTAAAATTCTAGGGTGTTACAGTTATGAAGGATTGCTACCAAGGAAACAACCCTAAATGCTTCCTAAAATCATCTTAATTGAGCTCTATATAAACCTGGTATGAACACCCCAGCTCCCCACTCAAACAAGTGTGTATCACTTCTCTTCTTGCTCTTCTAGCCATGTTCTTGGCATTTTTTCATTCCCTAGCCATTTGACACAACAAGCATAGTAGTATGAAGGAGAAAAACCTAGAATTCTAGATCATTGTAGTAAGAACACACTACTAGGCATTCTTTTGGAGAAATTTGAGAATTTAACGAATCAAAGAAGGTTTAACGAACCTATCTAAGTTTCAAATTATGATTCATGGTCTAGAGTTCAAAGTATTAGAATGCCAAGGTCATAGGAAAGCAAGATGGGAGAAACAGACTTAGAAATCTAGTTCATACTGGTTACCGTGGTAGTGATCATTGTTACCGTAGTGATGTCTTCATGTTCCTTTACTTCTGCAAATTTTCCTCTAATTATCATGGTAGGCTACAATGGTAATGTCACTATATTTCTAAAAAACTCCTTTGTTTACCATGGTGTTCTATTGCGGTAATGCAAGTCAGTTTCACAAATCTCCTTTAGGTATTATGGTAGCTTACCACAACAATGCTTCTACAGTAATCCCTTTTTCTACTGTTGTACACAGAACCAAGACCACGTTAAGACCCATTTAACATGATTTTCTTGCACAATTGAAGGACATAATAGATAAGAATCGTTAGAATATAGTTTAAGGGTGTCAAAAACACATGAATCACAAATAATAATGTATTGAATCTTGATCTTCAAGGTTAAAGGCTCAAAGAGGCTTCGAATAACATTGGAAGGAGAGGAAGGATTCAAATGTCAAAGGTGGGAATGATTTCCAGATTTTAACTTATTATTTTCATACAAGCAATATATGCATGCATTCTTGTTAGCCTAGGTATATATCTTGAATTGAATATGCATGCTATGTTGAGCTTGAATTGAATGAACATGTTATGCCTTCAAATACACATGCTTAGATTTGAATGAATGGTGATGTTATATTGATGAACAATTAGCCTGCCTAAGATTTACATGAATGATGATTACCATGCTTACGATGCTCACATGCTTATACATCTGATTTTATTTGTTATTCATGTGATTTTTCACTAAAGAAAGATTAATAAAGATTATAACCAAGTATCGGCGCAGTGATGGATTTCATGTGAGCGTTCCAACCCAGACTTGACTTGCCAGTTATTTTGATTTTGTGAATTGGAATTGGGTGTTTCAATTAACTGGGCATTTGGATTGACCCCACTTCATCGATGATGGGTTTGAGCGTCTGGTTAACCTCTCTCCCTAGATTTGGAATCATTTAATCTATAAAAGTGTTTGATATGTATGTTTTTTTATTGAAACAATGATTTAAATATTTGAGATAATCCACTAGGCTCTTGAGCTAAACCCCTTTTCTAACATTTTAGGAAAATAATGATCAGAGGCTATCGGGATTACTTCAAGTGTTTTCTTTTCCAGATTCATAGTTTTTTTAAGTTGGGCATGTTGGCCTTAGTTTCCTTTGTTACTTTTAAAGATGTTTCATTGAAATAAAAGGTCCCTGTACCCTTGGATATTGAACTTGATTTTCAAACAATGATATTGCTCTATTTCATTTAAAGATTTCAAAGTGTTCTATGTGAAATCTACATGAGTTAATATGACGCAGAAAGTCTCATAGTTGAGACACAAAAATTGAAAGAGGAAGGAAAGAAAGAGAAAAAGTGACACACCACCTCTTAGGTGGCCGTGATGATGTTTGCACATGGTGCTAACATGTCGATTTAATGACCTCGAGGGTAGCATGGTCATTGCACCATCCAAACTAGATTTATTGCGCCACGAGGGGAAGGCAGGGTGTTACAAGAACTACTATAGTAACCAAAATCCTAGTTTATTGGGTTTAGTAGGATATCATAGAAGGTTTGTGTAGAATTTCTCACAGATTGTTGCACCATTAACTAGGCTATCTGTAATACCATAAATTCTCTATACTCAATTAAAAGAAATTTATCATTTATTCACTGAAATTTGGGTGCAAAATGAAATCGGGCTCATTTAGGGGCTAAATTTGCCAAGTTCTAAAACTCTCATTTAGTGCCCCTTAGGGATCCAAAACAACTTGAAATGAAATAAGATGACATGAACCAATTAATTGAACAACATACAAAAAATTAGAACAATTGGTCAAGATTAAGGTTTTCATTTGTCAATCGTCTTTCAAGGGGTCCAAATTAGAAAGAATTTGCATTTAGGGTACTTCGTGGGTTCGAAATGACTCGAAACGAAAGGAAATGACATGAACTAATAAAATGAATGACATATCCAAAAATCATAACAATTGGCCAAGATTTGGATTTGCATTTGCCTAGTGACCTTAGTGGGTCTTAAATAAGGAACATTTTTGAAGAAAAATCAGCTAGGGCCAAACCATAGCAAGTTTTGCCATCAGACCTATTGAATCAAAATGCAATAGGATGAACAAAATGCAAGACAAATGGCTCACAAGCCGATTGAGAAAGTGAATGGGATAAGCATACTACCCATAGGTTAGATGATAAGAATACCTTCAGACTTAGGAAGAAAACGTTATATGGGTAATTGTGCATCGTCTCACTAAAATAGCTTAGTTCCTGCCAATCAGATCCACAAATCAAGTCAGTAAGTCTGAGAAAGTTATCCAGATTTTAGAGGATATGTTGAGGTCCTATGCTTTGGACTTCAAGGGGAATTGGAACAAGTACTTACACTTGGCAAAGTTTACCTATAACAATAGTTATCAGGCAAGTATTAAGATGACTTGATTCGAGGCTCTTTATGGAAGACCCTACAGATCACTTATCTATTGGGCTGAACTATAGGATCATGTATTAACTAAACTAAATTTGGTAGAAGAAATGAATAACCACGCCAAGTTAATATAGAGGAGGCTAACTACAACATAGAGTCGTCAGAAGAGTTATGCTGCAAAGAGGAGAAGACTACTAGAGTTCTAAGTTGTAGACAAGGTATTTTTGAGAATTAGTCCTCAAAGTTATAAAGAGGTTCAAATTCAAAGGAAAGGTATCTCTGAGGTTTGTCAGACACTTTAAAATACTTAGAAGAATCTATTAATGTGCTTATGAGTTGGACCTACCAAACTAAATGACTTCAGGTCATAACGTATTCTATTTATCCATGTTGAGAAAGTACGAACCCGACCCCTCTCACATCATGTATTGGGAGGACATGAATATTCAAATGATGCTACTTACGAGGAAACAACATTCGAAATCCTCAACCATAAAGTGCAGAGTTTACAAGCAAAAGATGTCCCATTAGTGAAGGTACTATAGAAACATCATGGGGTGGAAAAAGCTACCTGGGAACTCGAAAATAAAATAAAGACCAAGTATCTACACCTATTCACTTGAAATCTTGGTTATGAACAAATTTAAAGAATGAAATTTTTCTAAGGAGAGTAGGTTGTAATATACTAAAAACTCTGTATTTAATTAAATGAAATTCAAGATCAATTCAGTGAAATTTGGTGCAAAAGGAAATTAGGCTCATTTTGGGGCTAAATTTGGTAGGTTTTCAAAAGTCTTATTTGGTGACCCTTAGGGACCCAAAACAACCTAAAACAAAGTAAGTTGACATAAACCAACTAATTGGATAACATATCCAAAAATTAGAACAATTGGTCAATATTAGGATTTTCATTTGTCAAACGCCCTATAAATTTGGAAAGAATTTGCATTTAGGGTACTTTGAAGAATCGAAACGACCCCAAACGAAACAAAATGACATACTAACAAAATGAATGGCATATTATACTAACAAAATTAATGGCATATTCAAAAATCAAGAGAATTGGCCAAGATTTGGATTCTCATTTGCCTAGCAACCTCAGTGGGTCTTAAATAAGGAAAGTTTTTTAGGGAAAATCACCTTCGGCCAAACCATACCTTAAAGTCTAGATAGGTTCATGTGATTCTAAAACTATAGGTTATAAATCACAATTCTTTGTAAATAAGAAGATATTAATTTTTATTAAATTTTTGTGGACCCATGAATGCATGGTTACCCCTAAACATGTGCAAGTCACATGGGTCGAACACCATGATCATGTACACCCTCACCCTCCTAAACCTCAATCAAATGTTTCCATAATTTTAAACCATGAAGAATGATCCCATGGACCATGCAAATGATCAAGTATGCCCACAACTATAGAAACCATGAAGAATGATCCCATGCACCATGCAAATGATCATGTATACCAAGGTTACATTGAAAACTTCTCATATGTGTGTGTGTGGGCACACATGTAATAAACCCAAGATAGAAGTTTAGTGGAGAGTGGTTGACTTAAATAGATATAGAAAGATTCCTTCACCTATAAAAAAAATAAAAACTTACCTCATGCTCACATGTGGAACCAAAAAGGTCGAGAATCCAAGGGAAATAAGAAACATTCCAAAGCTTTGTTTTTTTGTGCTCATATTAGAGACTTATTTAATTTCATGAATCACAACATATTAGAATGATTCACTACTAATGGAGGATGTCCAAGAGAGATTAGAATTGTGTTCACACACATAATAGAAACAAATAAGATTCAAAGATTTTGCTCAAACTTGGATTATAAACCTTAGTGGTCCCACTTCCCCAACCATGAGCTCACTTGGCCAAACCATGAGATTTACTTGCCCAAATCAATGTAGAACGTCCTCATTGTGTACAAAAAGATTCTCATTGTGTGTGATGTCCAAACCGTCCCCCTGGTGCTCAAGATCATTTATATAAAGCCCCTCTTGCTCACATTCATTTCATCCTAAAGCAAAGAGTTGACACTTCCCTCTTTGCTTGTTCTTGCCCTCTTCTTGGCACCTATTTTCACTTCTTTTTTCTCTATTGTATGAGAGATTATGTTTTCAATATTTTAGAGAGTTGTTGAAGTAGTTTTTGATGGTGGTTAAAAGTTCTTAAAGTTCTAAAAGTAGTAGATAAGGGGAGCCTTTGCCGGATTCAACAAGAAACTCGAATTAAGGTGAAGGGGAATTCTTAAATCTCTACTTTGATATTTTAAGTTTCTAAAATATTCATGCTTGTTTAAATTCTGATTTTCAGCATGTTTTATTTTAGTTTCAGCATGAATGATCATATTTTAATTTCAGTTTAGCATGTTTTTATATTTTAATTATTCATAATACCAAGCCATGCTTAGATTCCATGCTTAGGTTTACTTTGATGTTTCAAGTATGTCACATAATGTTTTTATGCTTTCTTGGTTGTTTAAAATTCTAAAATTTATATTCAGAATTTCTTTAATGATTATGTGATCTTAAACATAAAAACGTGAAGATAAGAACTACATACTGTTATAGTGATCGATAGGTATGCAATGTGTGTTCTTATCACATGCTTGGAGTGTGTGGTTGCGAGGTGCAACTAAGGGATACTTGGTATATGGAATCTAATGCAAACTAACAAAAGAATTATCTTTCCACCCTAAAGAGGGTATCTAAAATAAGAACATTAAGGGAATATACCCCTTTTTCAGTCATAACGTCAACTTGAAACACAAACATTGTGTGAATCACTTAATACATGAAAGTGTGTGAAATTGGATGTCTTATTAATTTGAAATAGTAAATTAGTTGTTTAGTGAATGATCCGTTGGGCTATGTAATCATCTCATTCATTTTATTTTTCAGGAAATTGAATGAACCATGAAGATTATGGATATTGGATTCTTTTTTAGTATTGAAAATTTCATTGTAAGGGCATGTTGCCCAAGTTTTGATTTTTAGACTTTCGCTGAATTTTTGTTTTTAATTAAAGAGATATATACTCAAGTTTATGAGTTAATTCAAGAATACAAGTTTCTTTATTTTATTTGAATAAATAAAGAGTTTGAAGTATTTCTTTTCTACTTGTATTGTACTTGTTGAATTGAATATTAAGCACAATGAAAAGTGTATTTATGAGGGATTTCAATAAGTGTTAGAACAAAGGAATCAAGGTACAAGTTGTATACTTGTAAATATAACATAGGACCCAACTCGCCTTGTGATTGAGCTTAAACCTATTTCTAGGGGGTTGGGGTGTTACATTTATAGTGGACTTAACCACACAATAGGTCAGGCCGGTATTACATTTACAAGTGACTCACACTTAACTTTTCACTTCTTTTATCTTAAATCCAACTGAACATGAAGAGTACTCAACTCAATTAAATAAATGTAATTTCAACAAGACAAATCAAAGAGAAACAAAAGATATCTTTAATTTTATTCAATAAATAAAAGATGAAATAGTACATAACTCATGTTCAAACAACAGAATATTTAAAATTGAGCAACATGCCCTTACATTTAAATAGAAACTTTCTAAATAAAATATCTTAACTAATGTCATGCTTCTTCAATGTGATCAATTTGCTGAAGAGGTAATATAGGAAGGGTGAGCACAAAACCCAGTGGATCATACTAAACAACTAAATCATTATTCCAAATCAATAAGACATCCAAATCAAACTACAATCATTAGGTAATTCAAATTAGTTGTAAATTAGACTAAAAGGGGTTAACCTTGATGTTTTTATCAAAATACGTCCATTGAGTGAAAAGACATTTCTTTATGCAAAATTTCCTTAGACTTAGGGTTTCACCCATATTCCAAGTATTTTGGGACCTTACCTATATGAACTAATCACATGCAAAGAACATCCATAGTAATCCTTGTGGATTACTATGATAGTACATGGTTCTTATCAATAGCCATTTTTCTTTAATCAACACTCATGAATCATAAACTAATTCAATAAATTTTGGCATGAATATTATATCAACATTAAAACATGAAAACGTCATACGCATGCAACACACATCCAAAATAAACTTAAACATATGAGCTCTAAGCATGGCATGTTTTCATGATGATTGAACATGTTAAATGGAAAATATAGCATGCTTAATAAACTGAACTTTAAAACATGCATAACAAACTGAATTTTAAACATGTACGGACATCTCATTAATTTAGAACAACAAAGTAGAAGTTTAGAAATCACTTCCACCTCCATTGAACAATTCAGTTTGAATATTTTGAATTCTGGCAACACTTCATTACTCTACAACACTCAAGAACACTAAAACATCACACAAGATCACTCAAGAATGTTCAAGAATACTCAAGAACTAAAAGAAGTGCCAAGAGAAGGATTAGCAAAAACAAGGGGGATCTTATCAGCTGTTGCTTTGGGATGAAGAGAATGAGATCACAAGAGGCTTTATATAGAGTTTTAGTGAATAGGGGGGATGGGTCATGGTTTGCTCACATCAGAAATCTTTCCATCTCTCTTATGCAACGTTTTGGTATGTGAATCTTTCCAATCCCCCGTGATGCACATGGTTTGGGTATGTGGGCAATTAGGGTTCTTTTTCTTAGTGTGAATACATTTTTTGAGCCTCATTTGAGTTTCCTTCTTATGTGTGAACATAAGGTTTGAGCAAGTTTGAGTTTCCTTCTAATGTATGAACACAATCTTGGGTCGGGGCCACTTTATAATGTAGTTTCCTTTTCTTGTGTGCACGTGCGTTAGGTCAACACAGCTTGGGTTGTTTTCCAAAGTTGGTGTGCAATGATTTGAGATGTTTCAAATGTTGGTTCTTCTCTTGTGGTTTATGGATTAGCATAGGATTCTTTCTCATTTCATTCCTTCTTCTTGTGCATCATGTGAGAGCATCGAAACATTTCAATTTCTGTTTTGTGCGTTATGGACTTGTATGGTTTTGGTGTGCACAAAATTAGCAACCTTCAATTTTGGCACTCTTCTTGTGGTGGGCACAGGGTGAGGATAACATGGGAATCCGTCCCAATTTAGACATTTGGAAACTTTTTATTTTGGCTCATCTTCTTGTGCGTCAAGATTTGGTGTGCACATGATCATGGGAACTTCTATTTTGGGTTCATCTCTTGCAATGCACATGACCATGAGAACAAAAATCTTGGGTTCATTTCTTGTGGTGCACATGACTAGGTTAGTTTAGGCATTTACATTAAATGACAGTTTGGCAACTTGGGTAAGTTTCTAATTTTAGCATGTTTACTTGCAGCGCACACATGTGAGGGTAGCTTAGGTTTTTTTTCTTTCTTGCTGATTTTTGTGTGTTCATGATCATCTTTCTAATATGGTTTAGCAATGTTTTGGGATTCTTTTCTAATATGGATTAGCAAAGATTTGGACATCCCTTTGTGTGCATAGGAAACTTTCTAAATCATTTTCAAGTGTATATATTGGAACTTTCTATTTTCCCATCTTTCATCATTCCCTTCTTTTGGACGTCCCACCATGTGTGTGTAAATGTTTCTAATTTCCATTTATTTCTATTTTGTTTCTCACAAAACCATGCTCTTGGCATGTTCCTAATTCCCTTCTTATTCATGCACATCAACAAATAAAATGAACTTCTAATGAATTAATTTCATTTATCACTTAGGCCTCAATAATGTTGCATCAATTTCCATAAATTTATCTTGATTTCATCTCATTTCATTATTCTCATTTCACTGAGACTCTTTGGAAAAAATGGACTTCTACCAAATTAATTACACATATGATTGAAAGGAATCATTACATTTTATTTTGTACAAATATCTTTTCAGGGTATTGCACAGTAGTTTTGCTAGGAAATAATGTTAGATTGACACCAAAGGGTGGCATCAAAGCTTAGTCAGTGGAACTACTGGGCAGTGTCTAGAGTTAGACAAGAAGTGACTCATATAAGGAGTTGAGAGCTCAATCAATTCATTTAGTTAGTGGCTCGGTCAATAGATCACTAGGCTAGAATCTAAGGAATAAACTATGAAATGTTAGTCCTACAAAGGAGTTGGGCAGTAGAGACATTGCATACTAAGGTATAGGGAAAAACCTTAGGTATAACTAGGGGGTTGTCAAGGTATCATAGTGGATCATAAATAAAATCTTTTAGGGCATAAGCTAATGACTGATAATGTGTGAAACAAAACACTTGATTGGTTATGACACGAGACCAGAAAGATCTTGTATCCTTGATTTCTATGTGTTATAAGTTGCATAGGAATTTAGGGATATAAAAGGATATTGGACTCGGAGATGGACAAGCAAGTTTGGTGAGTGATCGGTGGCTTCAGAAGAACTTGTTTCCCTAAGCTTGGCTAGTATGAGACAGTCGAGTGTAGTGGGGCTTGGTAAGCTTTGGACATCGATACACTTGTGAAATTCTTTGGGTGTACTAGAATCTCTAGGTGGAAGCCTATGTCGATGGACAATAGCTGCATGGGATGCAAGAACTCGGAGGCATAGGTGGAAGCTTGAAATTCCTCTATGCTAGCGTGTTGTTTGTAATGATATATGTGAATGTTTTACTTACATGCTTATTCATGTACTTGAAATGTGTATGTCATGAATGTTTTAAATTCTGAGCCCAAATCTTATACTCAGAAATGAACAACTTTACTATGGACTAAGTAGCATAAACCAATAGGCCATTGAATTAATGAGAACTTAGAAACATGAATTTAGAGTTATGATAGTATGACGAAATTAATACAAGTTCAATTTAATGTATAGGGTGTTTATAATCGACCTTATGATGATTAAATGGATTTTTGGTTGTAGATAACTAGTTGGATCGAAGAGACATGCTATAAGAATTGCCGCATCTAATGAGATTGAACCCCAAGGGCAGGGAGCATAGGTCAATCAGAGTGAGGCTTTGGTTGGGGCTATGTTGACTTCAGAGTTTTAGGATGAGATTACCAAACAGTTTATTGAGCAGATCATTAGAGTATTGCCACTGCCATAGATGTAGGCACAAATGGCACCGAATCTATAAGTAAATGCCTCACCTTAGGAGCAAATCCTAGTACGGCAGCTGATGCTCATGCCAGAGGTTTTAGTTCATCAGAGATCATCGGACGAAATTGAGGACAAAGAGTAGAGGGCGATGTTGATGGAGTTGCAAAAACTTCCTTATTCCCAGTCTGATGGTACATCTAACTATATGGCTACAGATCACTGGTACCTAGAGTTAGATGTGCCCTTGGATGTGCTAGGGGTTGCAAGAGCCCACAGAGTAACGTTGGCCACAGACCACTCTAAGCGACTAGCCAGGAGTTGGTGGTAGATACTGAAGGCAGATCTAAACAATGATGTTCGACACATGAACTAGGAAGAATTCATAGAGGTATTCAATGATAAATTCTTTCTAATGCAGATGCGGTTTGAGTTCATCAAATTGACTCGGAGAGATATGACTGTGTTTGAGTATGAAGTCAAGTTCATTGAACTAGCCAAGTTTGCATCTAAATCGATTATGAATGAGGAAATCAAGGTTAACAGGTTTCCAGAAGGCCTAAATATTGAAAATCACAAGGTAATGATGCCAATAGGTCTGAAAACTTACAAGGAAGTAGTGGAGAAAGTACTACTGACAGAGCAAGAGGTCAACTTTGAGCAAAAGGTGAGAAATAAGGGCAAGATACCAAGCAATAGCAAAGAGTTCCAAGGGAACCAAAAGAAGTAGAATAAGAACCAGCCACCAAGGTAACAGAATCAGAGAAGAGTTTACAAGCAATTGGCTCAGAGAGAAGGAGCTTGCTACAGCTACAGACAAAAGGGGCATCTTGCCAAGGAATGTCAAAATTAGGGATTACAAAGATAGATCTAAGGGTAGAGTAATGGTCTGATAAGTAACCATGGTGGACGTGGACAGTAGCAACCACAACAAAGGCAAACTAGTAATAGTAGCAACAGTAGCAGTAGGACAAACAAAATCAGGCTCGAGTGTTTGCTATTGAGGATAGCCAATCTGACCTACCTCCGACTATCGAAGGTAAATTTTTACTATTTACTGTTGTTGCTAAGATCTTGTTTAATTTGGTTGCCACTAAGTTATTTGTGTCAGAAGACCTAGTTAGGAGATTATAACTAGTGACATCCACACCACCAAAACCATTGTATGTATCCACTCCCATAAGAACTACAGTGATTGCCTGGAAAACTTATACACGAGAGCTTAGATTTGGAGATAAACTAATAAATGTCGACCTTAGAGTGTTATCTTTCCATGGTTATAATGTGGTACTAGGCATGGACTGGTTAACCCAGTACCAGGTTTAGATTGATTGCCTGAGACAGAGAGTCACATTGACTCTACCATCTGGTGAACTAGTGAAGGTTGAGGGGGATATGCATAGATTACCTCAAAGACCTATGACCGCTATGTTTCATTGCATAAGGCAGAGTAAAAACTTCACACAAGTTCTAGATGATGATATTAGGGAGCTGAAAGATATTTTGGAGATAACTATAGAGCATGAGTATCAAGATGCATTTCTAGATGATTTACCTAGACTACCAACATGCAAACCGGCAAAGTTCAAGACTGAACTGCATCCAAGAACAAATCTTATAACCATCCCTCCTATAGAATGGCGCTAGTGGAGTTGATCAAACTCAAGACACAGCTAGATAAACTCTGTGAGAAGGCATCCATTAAATCTAGTAAATCACCATGGAGAACCCCTGTAACATATCAAAAATTCGTATGAAATTTTAAAATTTATTTAGAGAATTATACAGAATTGAGGGATGAAAAATTTGGTAAGCCCTTGTTTACTCAAATAAGGAATAAAATCAACTTAATGGATTTTTGGAGGAAAGTATATGAATATAATGTATATCATGGGATATCATAGCCAAAAATACAAGGATATGTGCAATTTTTTTATTAAAACAAGACTAAAAAGTCAATTTGGATTACAATTTGGCAAAAATCTGAAAATAAAACATGAAATTCGACTGAAAATCATAAAAATATAACTCAAAACGCATCCAACGACTGTAAACTATTGATTTGAATTTGATCTTGCAATCCGACATCCGCACCAATGTCCGAGCGCACAAGATAACGAAGATCGAACGGATAGAGATGATCAAGGGCGATTGAATGGCCACAATCAAAGCCGTGCGCTTTCTATCTTGAAGTTGCACGGTGCGACTCCGCGTGCGACAAACTCGACCCTTTGATCTGATCATGTCTTGAGGACGTTCTGATGTGCTGAGATATTACCCAATTTATATGTAATACCCCAAAATTTTGTCAAATAATTAAAGATAAATAAGTTTGAGAAAAATAAATGAAATAAGTTAAATAAATTAATTTCAAAGATTTTAAGAAATTTTGGGTGCAAATGGTGGGTCGGCACATGAAAAATAAAATAAATTAGAGATATAGTGAAAATTAAATAAATAAAACCTTAATTTGATAATTAAATAAAA
>JAJIYU010014497.1:0-13185 GCA_030144865.1 Tinospora cordifolia
TAATCATACCTTAAGCTAACAAACATCATGTTAAGCATTCAAAATTTGGATAAGGCTAGGGAGTAAGAAAATCACATCCACATTTGTACTCCTCAAGCTTGTGCCTTGCTCCTCGCCGTGCACGCCTTAGGTTATCAATCTATAGGTTTTTAAACAATCAAGATGTGTGAGTTTAGGGCATACATGGCATATCCAAAATCCTAAGGTTTGTGTTCTTAGCACATGTGTTTCAAATGCACCAAAATCAGTATAAAACGGGAAACACTAGTGAATGCCGCATTACCGCAGCAATGCTTCGCATTGCCGCGGTCGACGACATGTGCTTAACACCTTAACACTTGGTCATTAAGTCTAAATCACACATTAACTCATGGAAAACATACTACATTTGAGAAAAAAAACAATTTAGAAAGCTAAGGAAACAAGATCTCAAGGGGTTTTCGAGATTTACCTTAGCACAAAGCCCTTTCCAAGCTTGCTTCAACCCGAATCCACCCTTGTTGGTGTTGCTCTTGGCGGATCTGAGCTCAAAAACAGTGGAGAATGGCTTGAAGGGGCTCAAACCACCCTTAGAACTCAATAGAACACTTAAGAAACGAGGTAAGTAAGTTAGATAAGAGCTAGAGAAGAAAACCAGTGATTTGCGACGAAAAAATCCAGATCTAGGGTTTTCTGCGCACATTCGTTTATATAGAAATCGATGAATGACCGCGGTCACTGTAGCATGACCGTGGTCACTGTGCAATGACCGCCGTTACTATGTGATTACCGCAGTCAACAGACTAGTGTGTCCTGCTCCTTTCTGGTTTTTTGTATAATGACCGCGGTCACCCAGATACGGACCGCGATCACCAGTGGACATTTCCCTGATCTTTTCTGGGTTTCATTCGCGATGACCGCGGTCACTGTATGGCCGACCGCGGTCACCAGAATGATGTTTTTACCTTTGTTTTTTGGGTTTTTCATGCAATAACCGTGGTCACTATAGGCCGACCGCGGTTACCAGAATGGAATTTTCTGGTATTTTAGTGTTTTTCTTCGCCATTTCTTGCGCTTCTCGGATTGGTTTCATTCTTACACTTATTTACACTTATAGTACATGGTTTTCGGACATTTTGGCCATTTTTTGTCCTTTACTAAGTTTGTTGTTCCGCTTTCGCCGTTCACTAGCGACGTGGACGTCTCATAGACTTTCAGAGTATTACATTCACTCACGCTTTTTAAGTCATATAACTAAAGATGCATCTAGTTATAACGAGCTTTTAAAAAAGTTATTATCTTTTTGTAGTTATATCTTTTTTTTTTCAAACATTTCCACAATTCTAGTGGATCTTTTATTATACAATACTCAGTTTTTAATCCTTCGTGACAACGGTGACAAAGAAAAATTATTGCCTTAACGTGTTTTTGTAGGGACTCATTATTTTTTTCTTTGATAGTATCTCCAAGACCCGTCACATCGAGATGGATTTTAACAGCTGAAATTTATGATAAATAATTTTTATCCGAAATATCAAGTACGTCAAATTTTAACTTCATAAGATTAAATATATTGTTATCACAATATATATAAAATATATTAAAATGTAACTATTTAAATAATAAATATTCAAAATATTTTTCATCTATTTTTTAATGAACAACTAATTAATAGATATATTAATTAAAAATAAACAATTCTAATTTCACATATGCTTATGTCTTGATATTTCAATCAAAATATACTATTTGTATGAATTGGTAAGATAACCTTCTGAAAACGGTCATGAGATAGAGTCTACTTAAAGTAACTGACATCCTAAAATAAGATAACTCATCTCCCTTTTAATGTATAATTTTATTTGAAATAAAACTTAGGTAGTGTTTGGTAACTCTTATTAAAACCTTTTATTTTGATTAGTCTTATTAATTAAAATAGAGCTTCAAAAAAATTAGAGTGTTTGATTACTTAATTTTTTTCCTCTTATTTTTAAAGTATTTTTATGAAATAGACGAAAATCAATTTTTTTTTTGCTTTTTTTGAAATAAGAGGAACGTAAAAAAGTTTCGATACTTTCCAAAATGGATATAATTTTTTTTTAAAATGTCCAAAATAGCCTTGTCAAGCTATTTAAAATAATTAATTCAATCTAATTTTAACTAAAAATTTTTTATTTATATGTTCGTCAAAATTAACCTATTTGTATTCATTAATCTTGTAATTAAAAATATAACTAACCTATTTGTATTAATTAATCTTGTAATCTCATAATTAACTAAAAATATAACTAATTAGTTATTAACTTTCTATACTATTAAGGTATTTAAAACTTTTTAAAATGTAATATTTTTAAAATGAAAATATTACATTAAATAAATTTAAAATTTTGGTTTTAATAAGTAATAATATAGAAAATATAATTAAATATGTATATTCACATTATTAATAAATATATTATGTAATATAATTAAATTTATAAATAATTTTTTTATATAAAACTAATAAATTTTATTTAAATGACCTAAATTACTCATAATAAGAGAAAAATAAAAGTTTGTTAAGCTTGCTCAATAAACACCTTATTTTTAAATAAGAGCTTTTATGTTATTATTATCGAACACTTTATAAAATATAAGTTCTTATTTAATTAGTTCTACTATAAAAAGTCTTAACAAATAAGTATTAAATACTTAAGAAGTAGAGTTGTCAAACAAGCTCTTACTTGCTATCAACTCAGACTTATAATACTATTTATATTATAAAAATTAAGAATAAAACATAATTAATCGGTAATATATTTAATAAATTTATTCATTTATTATATTTTGACTTTTAATTTATGATTAAAAAATCGTATGAAAGTTAACTACAAAACATACATTTACAGTCAGTGACATTATATATAAATCAAAGTAAATAATATTATTTATATAAATAATCATATATATATAAACAAAATATACAATTCAAATATAATCACAAATTAAAGTATATCTTCATAATTTTTTTTCCTTCTAAGTTTTTATGTCTTGGACATTAGTCTTAAGGAGTGAGATCGTGATGATAATATGTTATAAAATAATTTTAAGAATTAAAAAATTCAAGAAAAAGATAAAGAATATAAGAGAGACAATTTGTTGATAATTTTTTTTGTATTGTGTTTAAATATTCACTCATCCATTATTTATAGTTATACATATAGAATATAATAATTTAAGGATAAAAATAAATAATAATATGTATTAGTTGAATAATATAGAATAGGTTGGAAGGAAATAAATAAATAAATAAAACTGAGTCGGGTCACGTAAGAAACCCTACTCTATTTCAATTAGAAGCAGAGGGCCCAGAAGAAGAAAAAGATTTGGGCGAGAATAAACGAGGAGGGAAGGAGCGGAGCAGCGAGCGAGCGAGCGAGAGGTTGAAGAAGAAGAAGCTGCGAGAGTTTGCTTTGTTTGGTGATCGGTGAGCGAGTGTGATGTGATTATAGCGTTGTTGTTGTTCTTGTATTGTTTACTTACAGTGTTGAAAGTTGAAAATTGAAACGCCAGATATGGTGAGTTGTTTCGATTTTTGTTGTTGTTGTTGGTGTGTGTGTGTGAGAAAGAGGTGTGCTTACATGGTGCAGGGCGAGAGAGGTGTAGACATAGAAAAACAGAGAGCAGAGAGTGGAGAGTGCCAGACTACTACTAGTTCAGAGTGCGAGAGAGCGATACCCCGCGAGAGGATATCCAGGAATTCAATCTTCTTTTCTCGTTTACCCAATTTTGCCTTTTTAGGGTTACATTGGCTTATCTTTGTCTCCTTTTCCGTCGTCTCTCGGATCGTTTGTTCCCTGCAATATCATGGAGAGGAAGCTCGTGGTTTGTCTCCTGTTTTCCTCTCCCTTTCTCTCTCTTTAAATAAAGAAATTGATTCTTCTGTGATTTAAGGTTTTGATTCTGCTATGATGTTTAGGTTTTGGGTATTCCATGGGACGTTGATACCGAGGGTTTAAGAGAGTACATGAGCAAGTTTGGGGAGCTGGAAGATGTTATTGTGATGAAGGTTGGTGTCTTCTTCTGTTGTCGTTTCCATCATTTTCTATTTTCAATGATTAGTTTCGAAAATCAAATTCCTTGAAACTATTTGCGGTTATGCTTCTGATGCGATATTTTAGAGTACCCTAATGGTTGCTCTGTTATAAAAGCTTGCTAATTTGGGTGGGGTATAGTAGATTAACCATTCGTTTCTAATATATTATTTCCGGCACCTAGAGATCTCATTTTATGGACATATTTGTGGAGTTTATTTGCCTGCTTTATTTTCTTTCTAGGAGCGTTCCACAGGTCGATCTCGCGGTTTTGGTTACGTGACATTTGCTTCAACCGAGGATGCCCAGGTAATCAGTTCTAAGTCTTTCTGCAACTTTGTTATTTATGTTTAGTACATGTGATTAGTATTCATGATTATGATTTTTTGGTGTTTGCATGTCATTTTGCTGCTTCTATTTTATTCTTGGAGGGACCTTTCATCCTTGTCCTCTTGTAGATTTAATCATGTTGATTTGGGAGCTAAAATTAACATGGAAGCTTTAATTCTTTGGCACATACTAAAAATTTGAGTGTGAATAGGTCTAATGGCCAAATATGGAGTGTCACGAGATCTTTTCTTTAATTTTTAGTAGCTTTATGAGGTGAATGATATATAATACTGCAACACAGTAAATGAGATCTAAAGTTTGCATTTGGAATCGAAGTGTTCTTTTTTTATTATTATTTTTTTTAACCATGCATTTGGAACTGATTTAGCAGTTAAGTTATTAGAAGAGGCTGTTCAAGTACTAATGGTTGTATGATGTGCATATTGGATGATGCCAATTTACTGTAATTGTTGTTAATAAGAGAGATATATATTTAAAGATGATATTTGATTGAAGTTGGACAGACACTTAGACTGACTACAATACAGACTCCTATTTAGATTGGTGATGATCTAGCTGGTAAGGTTAAAGTTGTCAACTATTTTTCATGTTTCTTGTTACTATTCGAAGTCAAGATGGATATTTAAGTATTTTCATAGAAGCCATGAGGTGCATCATTGAAACTGCAGCAATACCTTTATAATATGGTTCCTTATAAGTGTTTTCATATATTTTGCAGGTGTTTCTGTTTGTGTGTGTCGTGGGTCTTTTTTTTTTGGTTCGAGCTTCTTTTACTATAGTGTTCATTTAATTGAAAAATCTGAAGTCGTCATAGATATTACAAATTCAAGAAAAATAATGGATTCAAGTTACTTCTTGCTGAACTTGAAATACTTTGAAAATAAGCATGCACGCGGTTTGTTTTAAATTATTTTATTAACAATCCTTTTGTTAAAGGTTTGTGGGCTTTGGCATTATTCTTTGAAATTATTGAATGTATTGCAATCTCCATTTTTTGTTGGTCTTTGGGACCATAAATGCAAAACAAGCCACTTTGCTTGAGTACTGTGGAAATCTTCCATATGATATTGTTAATTTTATTTTGTGTTTGTTGCATTGGGTTTGAATGACTCTCTTTCTCTCTCTCAATTTTGTATTTACAGAATGCACTTGCAAGTGAGCACTTCCTTGGCAGCAGAATGCTGGAAGTTAAAATAGCGACACCTAAGGTTATAATCTTAAACTATTTGTTCTTGCTGTTGTTGGCAACATGTGATCTTGAAC
Organism: Tinospora cordifolia; assembly: GCA_030144865.1. Taxonomy (NCBI): domain Eukaryota; kingdom Viridiplantae; phylum Streptophyta; class Magnoliopsida; order Ranunculales; family Menispermaceae; genus Tinospora; species Tinospora cordifolia. The sequence continues at coordinate 5,667 of JAJIYU010014497.1, forward strand.
TTGTCTTTAACGTGTTGTTCAACAGTAATTATATTGATATCTAGACCATATCATTACAGGAAGAGATGAGAACTCCTGCAAAGAAAGCTACTCGAATATTTGTGGCCAGAATTCCCCAGGCTGTCACAGAAGCAGCATTTAGGAGGTAGTATATATGCATGTTTATTACTTGTGGGAGCCCTAATTAGATAAAGACTTTTCTACATAGAAATGGTATTTTCTGGAATGATGAAGAATAAACAGGCATTGTGTATTCTGTGTGCAGTTATTTTGAGACATATGGTGAGATAACTGATTTATACATGCCAAAGGTGAGTTTCTGTCTCCTAGAATGATCTTTATTGGAATGTGGATTTTATGATTTTATATTTTTCTATGCTTGAATGTGCGAATGCTTATTAATATATTTCTTTTTTCATCTTTTGCATATTTTAAACATTCTTGATAAGTTTTATGCAATGAACAAAATAATCTACACTAGTTTTTGAATATTCTGAAAAAATAGAGATATATATTTCTTTTTGGGGAACAATATGATTAGGTGATAGGCTATCTTCCTGTACGGTTAGCTCCTCTAATTTCTGATGCTTTTGAAGATTCTGAAATTACCGCCATAGAGAATTTGTTGATTGATATTTGCAATTTACTGAATATTTCTGTGAGAATTAGTCTCGCACTAGGTTTCCATGCTTAACAAGAAGGAAAACCAGCCTTTGGTTTTATCATCAATAAAAGACTCCTTTTTATAGAAACTGATTTCATGTTTTAATCTATTTGGTGAATTGAAGAATTGGCTCGGACTCCACATGCCATTGTCTTTTTTGAGAAGAAACAAACTTATATTCATCTTTTCTAGAGTAATCAGAAAAGATTCACTCTTCACTGTCATTATTCTATTTGTTTGTTTCCAGTTATACAAATGCTTGTGATCTAAGCTACAGTCATTGCAATGACGAAAGGGACTGTTGTGGGGATTGTTTTTATTTTTTGGTCTTATTTTAAATTCTGCTAGGGGCATGCAGGTTGAGCAATTGAACATAAAGAATTGCTGGGCTTTGCCAACGTCCTTTAAGAACTGGTGAAATCACAGAAGCTGATCATATTTTGTTGAAGATGTGTGAAATTAAGACTGCTATTAAGTTTAGAATGTGATTTGTATTTTGATTTTTTTTTTGTAGGAAGCATAAAAGTTAAATTAATACTATGTTTGCTTTGTGGCTTCTTGTTAGTGTTTGATATTAGTGATATGTTGCTTCTTCAATAATATCTAATTATGAAAATTATTGTTCAGGATCAGGGCTCAAAAGGGCATCGTGGAATTGGCTTTATCACATTCGCAAGTTCAGGTCAGTTTATATTCTGTATGTATATGGATGAAATGGAGCATGAAAGATATGGAAACATGTGTTGTGGTAACTTTGTGTTCTCTTTAAACATGGGATCAAGGGAGTTAAACAAGTCAAATCTTGTCTATATACTTCCACGAAGTTAATATAGGTATTGGGATGAAATTGAAACTACCAAGAATTTGAAGTATCTAGGCTTTTTTCTATCATGGTTTTACATGGTTAATTTTCTAGTCTATAGTGAGGCTAAGAGCCATTTGGAAATTGATCAATCAGTATTTCTTTTCCTTATCCTTGTTTGAGGTTAAAAGTAGTGGTGCATGTGTTTTGATGATTCTTTTGCGCCATAATCCTTAGGATCATGTGAAATGTAAACCATAAATTTGTTTTGGACTAAATGTCGAGCTGAACTTGTAATTCTTTATATGGTCATTAACCTGGGGAACTCTTTAGTTTTGTATGGCCATCAGTGGGTTCTCAAAAGTGTTATCCTTATAATTACTGTGTATTGACCCAGCTTCTTCAATTTACATCCTGTAAACTAGTCAAATCAACAATGGTCTTTGCTAATTGATTACCAAGTTGATGTGATACTAGCCTGTTTTGTCCTGGCACGACCAAGACGGCATAATTCTCACTCATATTCTTTTTTTTTTTTTTTTGATATAAAAGCACATGGATAATGCATAGGCCATTTCTATATACAAGATTATATTATTAATGTTTTGAAATGTGAACTACTCATATATGCCTAAGAGAAAGTTTTCAACATGTTAGATAAGTTACTTAACAATACAGTTTTTGAAAGGTCTTATTATTTGATAGGTTTGTTAGTGATTGTTTTTAGAGAAAAGTTTCTTGATTTAAAAAATTGGCGAGCATTTCTAGAGATTTATACACGTGCAAAAGAAACAGAGATATGAATATGTGAAAAGTTTGAAGATATCATCTTCATCTCTATAAATATTTTTTGCAAATTACTGTAAAGTGCTCAAAGTCTTTAAAATTACAGTGCTCTGCTGGCTGCTTAGAAAAGTGACTGGTTGATTTTGGGTAAAAATGACAAGGCGATCTCCATTTTTTTTGTTGTTGAAAATCAACTGATTATTTAGTTGCCGCTTTATATAATTTTTTCCCTGTTCAAGATAACGAAAGAAGAAAAGTGTTTTCCCTCATTTCATTCTTCTTTAATTTCTGAACTTTTATAGAGTATATTGATCATTGTGAATGAAGCATATATCTGTCAGGGGAATTTCTGAAAATCCTGCTGTTCTTATTTCAAACCCTTTCAAGTAGGTGGTTCTATTTCTTCTTTCCTAGTTCTTGTTAGTGCCTTCTATGAAAGGTACATGTTGCAGTAGTTGATGTGACCTAGAAGTCATGGGCTTAAGCATAAAAGCTTAAACCAACCTCTCCTCTTTAGAGGTTAGAGTGTTCAATGTCTATTTCATAGACTTTATGATGGTTAAATTCTTGTGTATTAGGTGTGCCCATTACTACTACTTTCTCACGCAGATGGTTTAGTTTCACATTGAGTGATCATTCTGGTATCTAATACGGCTAATATGTTTTCTTTGGCATTGGACTTGAAGGAAAGAACTTTCTTGTGAAGGTGGCTTCCTAAATTGAGTTAGTATTGGGCTATGAAATGAACATTGTTGAAATCTGTAGGTTTTAGTAAATTAAGGATGCAACGCATAAGTTCATCCCTAATTATTTGTATATTTAGCTTTACTTTCTGGCGACCCATTACATGTGTCAGTTACAATGTACTAAAGTAGTTGCAATCTGTATCTTGACTGACCCTCGTATGCGTTGTAATTTGTTAGAGATGGTATTTGGTGTAGTGTTCCATTGAACATATTGCGTGCAATCTGATGACAAAAGTAAATGGAATATGGATTGTTACCACTTTGCTCCTGACATTTGCTTGAATCACAGCCCAATGTCGTTCATGTCGTTGTGGGCTGTGGATCTATTTCCTTTGTGTTTTCCAGGGTGTTCAAATTGTGTCCATTATCATTCTTAGCTTCAGTTCTTATTGCCAATAGTTTGGCACTTTCAATGTTATTGGCATTTCTTTTTTACATTTTTATATTTTATGCAATAGATTCTGTGGATACCTTGATGTCAGAGACTCATGAGCTGGAAGGTTCTACAGTTGTCGTGGACCGGGCAACACCAAAGGTAACTCACTAGAATTTTGCCAAGAATATGTTTGCTCCATGCTATATAGATAATTTGGGGAGTTCTTAGAAATTGAGAAGGGTCAGAATATTCACATCTCTGGCAAAGGGTTGTTCAATTTTTGATTGGCTGTTAGGATGGGATAATTGCACATATGTGGGTTATGGATTTTAGCAGCAACTTATAGTCATATCATGTATAGGCTGCCTTGATTCACCTCTGGTGAATCTTTATCTTATTTTTGCCTTTAATAAAATTATTCTTGTTTCCTCTAAAAAAAGAGAGGAAATATGAGACTTAGTTTTCTACAGTTGTTATCTGCAATCCATCCAAATTTTGCTTATGCTAGCTTGATAATTGAAGAAGAGTGGGACTTACTAGAAGTTGGACGAAGTTAGGAATTCTTGATGTGTCTTCCTTTCACTAGCTCAGAAATCAAAAGATGCTCAAACTCTAAAAGATGTAGGAGCAAATCATGTAGTACTTGACTCAGTGGGATGGATTTGTAAGTCTTTCAAAGCCAAGTTTGGGTAAGGACTGTCCATCAACATTTGCAACTAAGTTACATAAGGCCACACTTCAGAGGAGCTGTAGGGTTCCTTGAAAGGTTTTTGAAAATTTGAAGGTGGTAATGTAAATATATAAAGTGTAAGGATCTTTTTCTTATTGATAAAAGAAGATTTTGTGGAACATTGACATAATTATTGATGAGGTCCTAACCGGGTATGGGGTTAAAGCATTCTCATGAAGATCCTTAGTTGAAATATCAGAGGTGTGGGCAATGCCTCTAAGCTTCAAGCCATCCGAAGGACTCTTAGATCTTCCAGGGCGGATATCATAACCCTCCAGGGAACCAAGAAAAGGGTAATTGATAGACAGTTGATCATGGGCTGGTGGAAACGCTTCTTTGTGGAGTGGGCTGAACTAGCAGCAGAGGGATCGGCAGGGGGCATAATTATAATGTGGGACTCGCGAAAATTTATACTGAAGGAGAAGTTGGAAGGAGAGTACTCCCTCACAGTTAGACTAGAGGAAGAAGGGAATCAAGAGTGGTGGTTCTCAACAGTGTATGGACCCTGCGACAGTTTAGCAAGGGAGGACTTTCTCACTGAGCTAGCTGCTATGTCAGCCTTTGTCCAAGGGGCGTGGTGCATAAGGGGGGATTTCAACATCCTGAGGAATCATTATGAAAAACTCAATGGAGGATACACCACAACCCAAATGCTTTCCTTCGACGACTGGATCCAAGACATGTAGTTAAAAGAGACGGAAATGAAGAAATATCAAATTCACCTGGAGCAATGGACGAAATCCCCCTACCCTCTGCAAACTGGACCGCTTTCTGGGGAATAAGCTCTGGTGGGAAAAATTCCCTTGTCAAAGAACACGAGGTTTGAAAAGGATAGTCTCGGATCATTGGCCTATCCTCCTAGACACAACGGAGGCCATCTTGGGCCCAGCCCCATTCAGATTCAAGAATAGCTAGGTCTCTCAACCGGGATTCAAGGAGCTAGTAAAAAAGGAGTGGGAAAATCACAAATCGAGAGGATGGGCTGGGTATAGATGCATGATGAAACTGTTGAATCTAAAGAATAAGCTAAAAGAATGGAATAATAAACAACAACCCCAAGACCAAGTGGAGTTAGCGAATTTGATACACACCATTAAACAGTTGGACCTTGAGCTAGAGAGAGGGAATAACAATCCGGAGATAAGGGAAGTGAGAATGGAATCGATTAAGCAAATCCAGCAGACTGAATGTAGACTGGAAAGGCAATCCAGACAGAGAGCAAAACTAAAATGGGCCAAAGAGGGTGACGTAAACTCGAGGTATTTCCACAGAATTCTCACCCTTCAAAGGGCGAAAGCCATGATCACTAGACTGGAGGACGACAGGGGTCAGTTATTGGAGGAAGGGGCTCAAGTATAGGGGGCCATTATCGGTCATTTCGAATCCCTTTTTAAGGAGAAATCCACCGGGAGATGGGGAATCAAAGGTCTAAACTGGCAACAAATTTCAGAGATAGATAGAAGATGGCTTGAAAGGTCGTTTGAGGAAGAAGAGATTAGACAGGCAGTATTTAGTTGTGATGGAGATTAGGCCCCAAGTCCAGACGGGTTTACCATGTATTTTTTCTAGAAAGAGTGGGACACTATTAAACATGATCTCCTTGAATGTTTGACAGAATTTCACCAGGATGCGGTGATGAACAGCAGGGTCAACGAAACATACCTATGTCTCATAGCAAAAAAGGTAAACTCGATAAGACTTAATGACTATAGGCCAATCAGTTTGATGACGAGTGTCTACAAGATAATAGCCAAAACTCTTGCTATCAGACTGCGATCAGTCCTCCATAACACGGTTAGTGAACTTCAGATGGACTTCATTAAAGACAGGCAAATATTAGACGTAGTTCTAATTGCCAATGAGGTGGTGGAAGATTACCGAGTAGAGAAGAAACAAGGCCTTGTCCTGAAGGTGGATTTTGCGAAGGCCTACGACTCGGTGAGGTGGAGTTTTTTAGATTATGTGCTAGAAGCCAAGGGCTTCGAAACACAGTTGAGAAGATTGATTCAAGGGTGCCTATCCTTAGTGTCATATTCTATTTTCATCAATGGTTGCCCAAGAGGCAAATTCAAAGGCCAGAAAGGGCTAAGGCAGGGGGATCCGTTGTCTCTGTTCCTCTTCACATTGGTGGCTGACGATCTCAATAGAATCATGCAACGGGCAAAGGAGAAACAAAGAATAGCTGGCCTGCAAATAGGGAAGGACAGAATAAGCTTAAATCATCTTTTTTTCGCAGATGATTGTATTCTCTTCATGAGAAATGATGCAGAGGAAATTCAGAATGTCAGAGATGTTGTAGACGCCTTTTGCTTCATTTCTGGATTGAAAATAAACGCTGATAAAAGTAAATTGGTGGGTCTGAATGTAAAGGAGGACCTGGATAGGATAGCTGATCAGCTAAAGGTTTCTAAAGGACAATGGCCGCTGAATTATCTAGGGTTGTCACTGGGAGGAAGCCCAAACAAGTTGGACTTTTGGAATCCAGTCATCAACATTATCAAAAGGAGGGTGGAAAGTTGGAGAGCTAGCTACGTCTCTTGTGGTGGATGTCTTCTGCTCATAAAAGCTGTTTTAGAGGCAACCCTGAACTATTTCTTGTCGGTCTTCAAAATCCCAAAGGGGGCAGCCAACAGAATAGAGCAAAGTCTTAAGAGATTCTTGTGAAAAAAAGAAGGAAAAGAAAAGGGCCAGCGTCTGGTGAATTGGGAGCAAGTGTGCAAGAGCGAGGAGTAAGGAGGCCTAGGCATTGGCAGCATCACAAAGCACAACCAAGCTCTTATGGGAAAACGGCTGTGGAAACTATACACACAGCCGAATACCCTATGGGCCAAAATCATTAAAAGTATTCATGGCCAAACGGCTAAAGGTAGGGAGACTGGAATTAGCAGAAAGTGCTGCAGGAAATCCCCCTGGAGGGCAATAGCCAATCTTTACCCTTAGTTTAGAAATCATATCAGATGGAAGGTGGGTAAGGGGGAGGACACTAGGTTTTGGGAAGACGGATGGTGTGCCACAGACAGCTTGAAAGATATCTTTCCAGGTCTTTACAAGCTGTCAGACAAAAATGATGCCCCGATCTCAGAATTCGTCAACAGAACAGGGGAAGCAAGAGCAGATAACTGGGCTTGGAATCTCCACATAAATAGGAACATCAAGGAAAAATTAGTGCAGGAAGTCATGGAGATCCTCAATCTGCTACAACAAACCCAAATCACGGATGATAAGGACAGAATTGAATGGATGGGAGGCAAGGATAACAGATTTTCAGTTCAATCCTTCTTCAACAAATTAAACAGTGGTTGGACAACATCAAATACTTTCCAATACGCAAACCTTGTGTGGAAAGCTAGAATTCCTACCAAAGCAAAAATACTGGCCTGGCTGATTCTTCTTAATAAACTAAATGTAGATGATA